>CAWUFW010025670.1:0-41907 GCA_963921515.1 Calotriton arnoldi
GGGCACCGAATCGGATTCGGCTTAACCGGATCCGATTCGGAGCCCTCTTCTCCGACCGATTCGTACGTGCGTCCGGCCAAGCGAGTACGATGTGAGCGCACACGAAATCGCCGACCGACTCGTACGCGGGTCCGAACCGCTCCGACCGACTCGCACGGACACTGTTCGCACCGCGCAATGGAGACGTTCCCCGGCCGGGCAAGTACGATGCGCGCCTCCAGCAGTCCGACCGACTCGCGCCGTCCGCCTCGAAAGAGCAGTCGGAGCCGGACTTTGGGGGTCCATGTCGGACCCCCCGTACGCCTAGCCACGTGAGTCGCACACAGGGGGGACCCATGGGTCCCCCCTACCTGTGCATGTACGGCGCGATTCGCATCGACGCGTACCCGCTGTAGGGGGCGCCCTTGTTTGCCTCGCACCCATTGAGTCAATGGGAGCCCGCGTACGCGTTGTACGACCGGCTCCCATTGACTTCAATGGGAGTCCGACCGAATCGAGTCCGATAGCATGCGTACGCATCGTACTCGTTCGGTCGGACTGCCAGAGTCCGATTAGGTCGGAATTCTCTCCGACTCCGGCTCGGTCGGAGAGATTTCCGTCCCGAATCGGAATCGGCCCCTATGTCTTGAATTGCGACATCTGCCAGCAGATGAAAGGCTCCACGGTAGCGAAACCCGCGCAGACGCCATTACTAAAATCAGACAAGCCTCTCGCATGTGTGTACTTGGACCACTGCGGCCCCTTACAAACGGACGGGGCTTACAAATATATCATGGTTGCAGTGGATTCCTGCTCGAGGTTCCTATGGGTATGGCCTCAGCGCTTGGCTGACGCTCGAAATGTTATAAAAGATTTGCGAGTCTTTATCGGCACATACGCAGTTAGCACGTTACATTCTGACCGCGGCTCTGCATTTAGCTCTTGGGCTTACAAAGAGGCCATGGAAGGAATGGGCGTACCGGGACTTAAAGCAATCTTTAACAGCTAGGGTATTAGGCAAGGGCGGTAGTTGGGTCAAACACCTTTATGGGGTACAGCGGGCGTTAAACAACCAGCCAAGAAACTCTCTAGGGGGTGTCACTCCATATGAAGTCCTCTTTGGGACGCGAATGTGGGTACCTGATCTTGATTGTGAAGGCGCAGTGGCGGAGAGGAGGTAACTATCCAAACTGGAATCCACAACATCCCCATCCAATGCGCCCCACTGCATGGAAGGAAGAAATGCTTCAAAAGCCGCCTTCTAGATGATCTATTTGATGATGTTATTAAGCTGGACGCTGCAATCTTTGCATGCAGGCTTTGTGCCTTGGCGTTTTATAAACAGTACATCTCTGTTTTCTGAATACAATCTAACAGATACACAGATAGAAATGGCACAAAGGGGAGCTAAATATACAATGCTGCGTATTGAAAAACTGGACAGGCTACCATTTACAGTGGCGGAATCACCATCAACAGAGTGGCTAATTCACGGCCATATCACTCTCCCGGTCTCGACCTTTCAGTTTCAGTATTGCCTTGAGCAAAAGCAGGCAGGCAGATATGAAATATTGGGTAAAGAATACATTAAGGAATCCTGGGAATTACCATATAAATTTCGATGCCGGAGTGGGGATCGTGAAGTATTCCTGACTGGTACAAACTGCAGGAACGCTTTAAGCGGCTCTCTCATGTGTCAGGACATTATTTTACACGGAGCTTGTAATGGTTCGGTGGCAAATCTGTCTTGCCACATGAAAGGGACTCCAGCTGCCGTGATCACGCCAGTTTTCGAGTTACTCTCAAATGGGAGCTACTTGATGCTGAATGATCAAGGTTTCTGTGGCATGCTTCTGGGCATCGCCTATCTGGTCACCGTGAATGCCAGGGTTACTTGCTGTATGCAAGTATTGTTTCCCCCAACAAGTACAGTCAGGGAGGCGCCTTTGTGGCCTTCGCTAGAGATATCTTTTATAAAATTTGATGCTTTGAGCAGAATGAAAGCCATGCTTTTACAGCAAACTGTACCCTTAACCTCAGCTCGAGAGACCTTTGATCTTCAAGTGGCAAGGACCTCGACCGAGATACAAGCACTTATTCGTACAAACTGCCCCTTTCATTTTGTAGAAATGGTGGGTCGTATCTTTAACATGTCTGATACAAGTGGTATTGTACACTTATTTAAGACCATAGGGTCAGGTTTTTTAAGCACCTTCCAAACAGTCCTCGGAGTTATCCCAAATTTTATACACTCCGTATTTGGAAGCATCTTTGGAGGTTTTCCTCTGATATTGCTTTTAATAGCTGGAATCCTGATCGTTATTTTCCTGATACGCAATGGACGGCCCAATCACGAACGAAATGGCGAAAGCTCTTCTGGAACATAGATACCGTGAGCGCATGGTACAACATCTGGGCGCGCCTCGCCTACGAGAACTGAGTGCTTCTTGGTTCTTACCGTTTAGACCAGTCTGGATGGACTGCATCTTACCTGTTCTTCGATGCCTGTTTTGCGGTGAAGAATGCATGTTGGACATCTGTCTGACACTCGAGTCAAAGACGCCTGCAGACTTGAACACGAGGCTGGAACCACTAAGGTCCCATACTCGGCTGTGTCCCCAGCGTATTCCTATCCTGACGTCTGCATTCCTTGAAAACCCGCAGGTGCCTTTAACTACTGGGGTGAGCATCAGCTCAGCCACCACTAGCGCTGACACCAGCACAAGTGCTACAACTAGCACTATGGGCACTGAGGTATCGACTACAGCACCGGCTGCCGATATGCCAACTATGGGCAGTACTGAATATCATCTGTGCTCCATCGACGTACTGTGTGAAATATTACAATTCCCGTCCCCTACAGCAAGTGACTGTGATGTTGCGTCTCCCAGCCAGGACACTTAATCTTCAATTGGCTCATCTTGTGCTGGGAAAGAATTCGGAGTTTCCTTTTTCATTTCAACTCTGTTTCAATTTGGAACATTTCCTACTAAATTGACACTATCGCTAGAGAAAGCATGGCCTTCTAAACTTCTTGTAAAGTTTTAAATTCTATGAAGGGACTAAGCTAGACCTTTAGCTTGAATACAAATTCAAAAACTGACTCTACACATTTTTTCCTCTTTTAGAAATGTTTTTAAATATGCTTTTAGAGTTTTAAAAATGTTTTTATATGGCTCACTGACAATTATATGCACTACCACCTAGTATGACTTAGTAGTTTTGCTGTCATTGTTTATTATTGTTGACTATTAAGAGGAGTGGGTGTTATGTTTCATATAGATGCCCTAGTATAGGCATAGTTTGAGATGCCCTAATATAGGCATAATCTTTCACCTACATTAGTTCCCTATTCTCCACAATAACAGGCGCTGAGGGCTGAACCTTATCTAGACTGTGGTTTGGGTACAGAAGGAGGGTTTTTCCCGAACAATAGCCTCCTATACCATCTTCGATGTGCTCATCCAGCATGATTAAATATTCATAAGAGTTCTAGGAAACCAGGCAGGGGCTAGGATCCACCTGCATAAACATCTACGTAACCGGTTCATCCCATACATCATCTTCATACCCAACAATGGCTAACACAAGGGACAAAGGGACTCTATACTTTTCTGTATAAATACAGCACCTCTTGCTATCGGTAGTGAGAGGGCACCGAGACTTCCAGGCCGACACACTGACCAGAGACGCTGAGGCTCCTGCATGCAGTCGCTCCAGCTGACAGTGTTCTAATCATCCCTTGCGGGGTGTCCAACTCGAGACCAGGACGAGGTCCCACACTCTCATTATTCAGGTAATGGGGTTTGACTAAATCCTAGCGGGATTCTTGGCTTCTTTCGCACCTACTCACATGCTAGGTACACTTAGGTACATCTAGACAGGCATCGTAGGAGTATGCGCTTTATTTTATAAATGCATTTTATATTCATGTATATGTTCATGACTATTGCAAAATGGTAGAACTGTACTATCCTTTTCTATTCACTGTACTGCTGATCATATGTCTCTGCTACTGTTTAACAGTTGTCGCAGCACATATATTTTATACTAGAAGAACAACTGTGCAATAAATTCTTATTGTAAACACGCTCGACTGTTTCTTCTGTGTAACTCTCTGAGACCAAATGAGCAAGCACGAGTGACTGAGCGAAAAGTAGTACATTGTTTCCACGAGTCTGAGGAATCAGGGTTGTCGTGTTCTGAGGTTGCCAAAAACTAATCTCTCTGATAAAAAGGAGATTCTAGTGGCACTGTGAGCTAACTAATGCAAACAGGCTAACATACGCGGTGGGGGTGCACAGAATCAGTCTACCACCAGGCCCACAGTGTATGTTATCCAAAAGCACAGGTCCTGCAGGGGTACTATAGGAACTACACTACAGTATCGTAGAATATCAAAATAAATTCATATATTTTTGGTAGTTTTAAGGAGAACTGCTTTCTTTTTTTTCGTTGTTACATATCTTATAAGAAACTCTAGTCCTACAATTTCCCAGAGTCCACAGGCCTAACTGGCAACAATGGTTTTCTTTTAAACACATTGGATATTTCCAAAAGAACTCTATGGCTCTTGTACATTTCCACTGTCTTCTTGATTCTGTCGTTGACATTTCTGCAGTGATAAACACTTTGCATGCTCTGTTGGGATCCTCATTGAAATTCAGCCTCTATTGAGTGCATGTATTATTCATGATGTATGCATCATTATAACAAACATTGGCAAAGTCAATAGGTGTAGCCTTTGAGACCAATTGGCTTTATCCATGGTTTTTGGCCATGCTGTACAGCATCCCCGATACGGTGCAGCATGGCTAAATAAGAAAAAAAGCCTACCACACATACAACTCCTACAAAATGATGTGGTTACTCTTTTTTTTTTTATATGATGATCCCAGTTGGCTCGGCAAATAAAAAGGAAAAAATATGTGAAAGCATTTTTTTTGTGCGGATCGGGCAGCATGATGGAGAGCACCAGTTGGAGGGGACACATGGAGGGCATGGGTGTGGCAAGCAACACAGGAGGTGAAAAGGAGAAGCAATGGTGGCAGAAAAGGAGGGCGTGGGTAGGTGAAACAACAAGGAGGGTGTGGGTGGAGGAACAGATGCAACAACATAGAGGGTGAAAAATGGGAGAAGAAACAATGAGCAAGATAGCAACAGGGAACTGGTGGGGAAAAGCACACAGGTGAGAAAGCAATGAGGGTGAGAGATATATGAAGGGGGGCCGGGAGACGCACATTGGTGACATTGAACAATGGAGTGCTGGAGAAGAGATGCACACGAGAGGGACAGCTGTTAAACACATGTACTCTTGCGGAGTGCCTAACCAAAAAGGAAAAAACTAATGCTCAAATAGCAAATAAGGGAAGCAAAGAAGGCAGCCAATCAAAAGAGATGGTAAAGAAGCTATTCTCCAGTGGAGGGACAAACACAAGATTGACAAGCTGGGGCACAAATAAGAATGAGAGTGACAGGAAAGCCAACCAATGCTAAGCAATAGGTGGGCTACAGGCCCCTGCATGTTCTTGGTAAGCCACCAATATGTCTTTCACAATCAGACTCAACCTAAAAAACGAATGCAAACTCATATGCATTGCTTAAAGTTCATGACTTCCTGGAAAGTTTTGCCAGCAGTGCATACAACAAACTGCTATTCTTGTCTATCTCCACAGCATTTGGTCCTTCCCTGGCTTAAGAATTATATTCCCCTCTGCTTATTCCTCTTGGCACAATATCTTCAAAACTCTTGTATGAGCAGATGTCTGAATTTTAGCAAGTCAGGTTGGTACTTTTGCATGATTAAGAAATTATGGTATTAATATACACTAAAACTAGAAATAAGTTAGACCACAGCCCATCTCCTTCACTCTTACCAAGCATAACATGGGCATGTTGCCCACTCTGATGTGTTACACATGTAGAGGGTCCTTTGAGAATCTGATATTCTGACAGCCCTCTTCTGGGGCTCGGGTTGTAGCTGTAACTGGCATTTGATCAAGAGGAGGGAGATGTTCCCGTCAGATTTATATCTTGTTCTTTCCAACCTTTCCTTGGGAAGTTGTCTTCAAAGCAAATCGCTCAAGGTGCATTTTGGACATTGCATTGGCGTGCTGACCACCTTCACGCTAGTCTTTGTTCTTGACTTGACTTGGAGGGGGTAATGGAATCAATAGAGACAGACAGCTAAATTTTCAAATCATGTGGTCTGTTGTTTTGTTATTGTCCTCACGTGGTAGCTGCTTTCTCCAAAGTTGAGCAAGAGACCATGCTTCTGTTCTAAATGTGATTACCAGTGTGCCAACTCATGCTTTCACTTTTGAACACCTTGATGGAGAAAAGGGTGCCTTCATATCTGGGATTGTTAAAGTTTCAGAACCATTCAACGTTTGTTATGAAATGGTCAGAGACAAAAATAAAAAGTGGTAGGGAACCTTAATGAGATGCGATTGATCACAATGTTGATTTCCAGAAGGCGATTTGACAGTGTCTTTAGAGATGCATGGGTCTATGGTGTGACACGCAAGGTGAGTTGTAGGATCCTCCAGGGGCAGAAGCTGCCCAGTTTGGGCAAGCAGTCTGTGGTCTGGCAGCACCCTGCGCTAGAGGCAAGTTAAATGCTTGCTGCTAACATCTACATATGTATGTCAGTAAGTATGTAGGGATATAGAAATAGCTCACATCATGGTGGGAATCAGGAGAGTGCTTAACAGACGGGTAAGAGCTCAAAACACATTATTGAACATTCATAGAGAGACAGAGCTAGGTGTGTGTTAATAAATGAGAGGTGATAATGTTCTGTGAATAGGAGTTTTTTCATCTTTTTTCTTAATTGAAGGAGGATAGGAGCAGTTCTGACGTCAGTGGAGATGTTATTCTACATCACAGGTATATCGATTGAGTAGGCTTGCTTTATGGCATTTTCTATCCTGCATTTCCTGATTTTGAGTCTGGAAATGTCTTGGCCCCTAAAATAGGGAGGGGTCCAGTTATGCTGAGACTTGTTTCTAAAGGTCTTATAACACATCTTTCACCTGCTGCCCTCCTTTAACTATAGGAGGCAAGAGCAGCATTGTAAAGAGATTTGAATAGGTTTGGTTTATGTTAAGGATCCCAATGTGTCTACAGCGTCCATAAGAACCTGCTGTCTCCCAGTTACCTACACCCAGTGCACTCCAACCAAATCCCACATAGCCCAGGATCCAAAACCATTCCAAAGAACTAGCATTCCTGCACCCTCCTGTAGAACCAGTGCTCTGACACCATACTATGATTCATGCTTGTTAACGATACCAAAGGCTATTGCCCTTGAACTCCTAGTGGTTAAAGGTCAGGCGTTTACACACTGAAACTCCCTGACATCCCAAATGTATCCAAAACCCCTACCTGCTTCTCTCTGTCTCTCTTCTCTCTCTCTCTCTATCTCCCTCTCTCTCTTTGTTTCTCTCGTTCTCTCTCTCTTTTGCTCTCTAGCTCTATCTCTCTTAGTGATAGACAGGTTACCACAATTTCTTACTCTGTCAGGCCCTGAGTCCTTTCACAAGCACCACCTCTTACTCTTCCTCATTTCTATCTATTGAACCACTCATACTCCTGTATTTATCACTCTTTGGCACCTCTTTGCCTCTCCTATCCTTGCATTCCATCTTTTGCTCCCACCTTCATGTCAACCTGACCAGATACCCAAGGTTGGCTATTCATAATGCCTTACTGCTGCTCCAGCCTGTGATTTTTGGGATTGATCTTTCTTTTCACTATGCCCCCACCTCATCCCCTCTCTCCTGACCCCTACTTTCCTCTTCCTAGGTATTTCTCATTCCTCTCTGGTACTCCACTATACTACCCAAGCCTCCGAGGCAGCTTCCAGGCTGCATCAAGCACTTTACAAGTGACCAAAAGCTGAGTAGTCTACATATCACGTGGACGGTTTGCCTTGATCTGTCCTACAGAGAAACCTTTTTGATATCCAAGGAGCATTTGAAGCCAAAGGTTTTTCCACGTATGTTCTTACTTGACTTATCTGAGAGATATTTTTTAATTCCGATATGTTGTCTGCTGCCTATAATTCATACTAGAGGTGGGTGACATTGAATCAACTTTTTTTTCTCGCAAATGCTGTGAAGTCATTTTGAAACCTCATAGATTTAGCCAAATTCATGATTGTGTGACGTTTATATTGCGAGAAAGAAATCTGATTAACAAGTTTTATAAAAAACAGATCTCAGCTAAAACTCAGCATTTAGTGAAAGAATCCTCTTATAAAAAAGTGTTTTTGGAAAAAAAATGCCCCCCACATTTTTCAGGGGTTTTGAGTCTCAATCAAACGTCTGTGGAGTTTACACAATTTTCCAACATTTTAAAAGTGCTATGTTTTTAACTTCTGAATATTTTGTTGTCAATACGAACTTGCTGCCCACCCCTAACCTATATTCCACACCCAGCATATGTTTCAATTACTTTGTTCACCACATCTTTTACTCCTCTCTGAATATTTCTCTTCTTTAAACAGGTCTCATTTTCCGTCCCAGTCATTTAGCCAATCAGCAGTATGAACCAGGAATGAAATTTCGACAGTGGGCTGTCTTTCTTATCGTCATTTCAAAGAGGAAGTTTTTCTCGAACCATCCTGGTTACTCTGATGGGGCTTTACTGTGTCTCACACTCTTTCAGAAGCAAAGAAGGGATAATTGTAATTGTAATTGGATTTATATAGCGCTTACTACCCCTGACAAGGCGCCAAATTGCTTTACGGAAAGTAACACGCTACTCCGGAACCCAAGGTTAGTGGTTAGTCCAGTGGTTAGTGTGATTAGTAATGTGCTCTCAAGAGAAATTACATGCATTTACTCCAGTTACTTTGTTATATATTAATACCAGGCAAGTGTGACCATTAGTGGGGGCTATGTGGTTTCAGGTGAATGGTTGGTGGAATAGATAGGCTGGCAGAGATTAGTTAATGTTAGATTACAGGGATAGGGATTTAAAGAGGAGATGCTGTGATCTATGAAATGAGGTATCAGCCAATTGCAGAATTACAATAAGAAGGATTGAGGCAGATAGGCAAGAGGCAGAGTAGGCTATTGTTTAATTAAACTACTATTCTCAGAAATAGAAGGTATGCACAGGATGGAAGCCAAGAAGAGGGTCACTCTGAAGAAAGAAAAGAGAGGAATCAAGCGAGAGTAAATCAATGCCATTTTTTCATGGAGTATTTAGGAGTATAGTGGGAGAAGGCTTTCTGAATTAGCAAGTAGTCAGAGAATGTAAGCTGTAGAGAGTAACATTATATATAGTGTTCTATTTCCAGGGCAGACAGCTTAAACATGTGATTGCAAGCGTATACATCATTTAAACATTAAGAGCCCTAGATATTGCAAAAACATGATGCTCATTTAAAGCGCTCCAGTGCCCCTGAACCGAGTTTGTGCTATATAAAACTGTAAAATAAAAAGTACGCCATGTAATGCCCTCTTTCACTCATGCCTGGAGAGAGTGTGACCTAACAGTCAGAGCCGCTGAATTTGGAACCGGGGAACAAGGCTCGAGTCTTGGCGTTGACCCAACATCCTGTGACTCCGGGCAAACCACTCCATTTCCTCATGCTTACAAAACCGGGGTGTCCCTGTGTAATACAACGAGCGCCTCTGCAAAGTGCTCCAACACCTTCGGATCAGGCTTGCACTATAAATTTTTGAAAGAAAAAGGGAGGCTGAACCCATGGCTATGCAGATGTGGGGCTGGAGACTTGCAGAATTAAGCGGCTGATAGGGAGGCCTTTGTTGCAGGGGAGTGTCATGGAGGGTGAGTAGAGGGGTGAAATGGCACCTGAGTTGATTAGCCATATCCGTACTCCTGTCTGATCCCGGTTCCAACCCCTTCCCAGGTGTGGGGGAGGCCCTGACGCCCATGTAAAGAAACAGGGAGCTAAGTGGGAACAGGAAGAATATTATCGCATGTGAAAAAGGTTTGCTGTGTGGGCCTCAGGAATTGTGTGCTCTCTCAGCGGTGCGCATGTCCTTCGCTAATGTGTCCATTTGCCTGCGTAATGCCATCCAAACCCCAACAGATGTCTTGATACATATACCTTGAATGTAGACTTTAAAAGTCTCTCATTCGTTCAGCGTGGCCCGAGTGGAGCCTGCATTCGAATAAAAAGAAATGTGTGGTTTTCTCGGACAAGTTGTAGTTGCCCGGTATATATTATTTTTTGGTATATTACCCCTTTGCAGAGTCAATTTCAATGGATTGGTATCAAAAAGGGTCTATACTAAATATTCATTCCCTAAAATAGAATCAAAGAGTTGCACAGTGGTAAAGATGATATCAGTAAGGGCATATAATGCCTGCTTTATAGAATAAAGAGAATACTCTTAGTGCTGGGTGAACCTTCCTTCATGTGTCAACTAGTTTTCAATTTAATGCCTGATTTTTAAATTTCTCTGCGTATTCTATAGATTAGAAAATATGCTAGGCAATTGTGGGTGTGACCTATCCATCTCGCTATTCATAACACAGTTGACGTCACCTGCTATCAGGATCATAGGGGAGCACTGCCAATAGTGTTGAGACACTGTCAAGGAATGCTGCCAATCCTGTATTGGGTGCCATCCAGTTGGCGCTCTGTATATGCATTAAGGCCGTCCAGGTCTATCTATTGTGTCTTGAGTAAGTAATTATTTATGCAATAAATCTTACAATGACTAAGGGACACTAGGACGAATCCACAGCCAAACTCCTGTAACATATGCAGAGTACGAAGTCAAATAAACATGGCCTTTCCACCTTTTCTTCAGTCACTCAACTTTTGATCTAGTGTGATGCGGATCTTTTTACATTACTTCGGCACTGGTCTTAATACTGAAAATATTTTCATGTCCATTAATGTTAAACTTCCTTATGACGTCATGTGTTGTATTTTGGCATAGTTGCACTTTAGCTCAATTAGGTTAAAATTTTGAAGTGGTGTATGAGAAATGAACAACACATTTGGGAGAAGCTGGATCCATCACTCATCCTCCATTGCCAACTGAGCATTTCCATTGCTATGCACAGATGGTGAAGTGTCCTTTTGCTGTAATAGTGGTGCTTTTGTCCTTTGTGTGCAAACAGATGCGTTGCGCTTTTGAATGGCAACCAGACCCTCAGCTAACAGTAAGGACCCAATGTACAACACCCTTTTGTGGTCACAGACCCTGCAATTTGCAAAATCACAGGGTTTGTGACCACAAAAGTGCATTTTTTTATACGTACTAATCCCATGTTGCTTGTCAGAAACGTGATCCATTCTGCATTTAGCAGCGGTGCAAAAAGGGCCTTCCCATCCTAATTGCGAGTCGCAATGGAATGTATGAATGATTTGCAACCGAAATTGCACTTGCAAACAATTGATCAGTTCCCAACATCTCAAAGGAGGCAGTAACAGGTTCTCAAAAGGAAAGTGTACCCTTGGGACCCCTTCCCATCTGGGAATTGTGTGGTCAGCCTGTCGGCAATAGGCAGGTGTCCAGGGAACCGCTACCTGTTGCCCCTGATGTTTTCCCAAAAAGTAAAACTTTTGGTTTAAAGCAGCACCAAAATCTGGAGGTCAGAAAGGCTCTGCACAGAGAACACTGATGAAGATTTGGCAGAGTTCCTCCACACTCATGACAAACCCTTTAGAGAAGCCGGATTGAAACAAGGGAACAACAAGCTAATACACTGGTGGCACTGGTCACCCTATAAACTGCAGAAAGCCGGGCTCTCACCCACCTCGCTCTTTTGGTAATACAAGCAAACAGATGGAGATATAGTTCTGACAGTCTTGGAATGGCCACACTTTAGGCAGGTATCACAGGTGGGCTGACTGGGCTGGCGGTTCTTTTTCATGATGCAACTAATAGAGTCCACTAATTAACCCCAAAATGAGTTACCTTAGTAGCCAAATGTGCAATGGTAAATGTAAAATTCACTGCTCAAATGACATGCTTTAGAAAATGTGTTGATTTGCAATAGGCAGTCATAATTGTCCATATAGGCCATAGAAAGGCTAAGAAGCAAGTTTTTAAAAACTAAAAGCAAACCTAATATTGGTAAAATGTGCACAACGTGAATTAGAGGTTTGGCCTTAAAATGACATGCTTGGAAATGTTCATCACAACTGCAGAATGTTCCGGTTCAACGAATGTATTACTTTATAAGCAACATTTTATTCATAAATGTCAAGAACTCCCATAATTTGTCATGTTTTCACAAAAATGCTTAAATTAGATAGTTGTGCAATATAGACAGTAATTGTTGTTCGTATTAAATCGAATTCATTACCTAACAATGATTTTGTCTGTTAGTTTGTATGTTCATTGTCCTCGCAGTGAAACAAAATATGATGTAGAAGGTCGACCTGTGCTCAAACGCTTATGGGAACTAAGGCTTATATTTCCAGAATCTAACTACTCAAGAATGTTTGTAGCTAACTTTGTGATAAACGGTAAAAGCCACATGTATTTTTAGTGGGAACGGAGGAGCTGAACCTGCTCAATGACGATTGTTACCACCTGATTGGTCCATGGATGAAGGACCCAGATACAATGTCTGCAAAATGTATTTATGTCTTTTATATTAGTGCGTGTTCCTAGGTAGATGCAATATTTTTTCCTGTTTCCCCTTGCCAGACTCTTGACGGTTGTGGCTATTGCTGCTGCTGTTTTCTATTGCCTTGCTATATGACCATTTGATTTCTGACAGACTGGTACTGCAAATGCATGCCGATATTTAGAATTTATTGAGACTCGGCCTAGTTTCATGGACTACTCTTTATGGGAGGTTCTGCTGGTTTAATTTGGCTTAGTACTTTATACTCCTCTGATCTCTTCTTTCCTTTTGAATCTGAACCCTTCATGGGTTCTACAAATCTAAAACTCTGATCCTGAACTTTAGTATAGGGAATTAATCCTATACGGAACGTGCTTAATGCATTATTTGATGATTTATTCTAACCATTCTTTTTGATGAGATTTCTGTACACTTATTTAATTTATGGAATAATCGAAATGAAAACAACCGAAAATAAGTTTATTAATCTCTTAATGAGAATAAAGGTGTTAAAACTTTTCCAAACACTCATCATTGACTGAACATAAAATTATTTAATAAAATGTAAGTTTGTGATGCCTGATTTGCTCCTTCAAAGGTCGATCACTGGAGGAGAGAACGTTCCAGAACGCAAACAGGGCCTAACCCTGCAAATGATGGTAAATTGGTGATTGAACCGCATTACACTATTATTTAAGAATATGTTTGGAGCCCAGTCTGCGCTATCAGTTTTCTGGTAACAGAGTATGGTTTAACATCTTGAGCAAGGAGCTATAAATAATCACCCACATTAGAATAAAATACCCGAATACTGAAATCCAAAGCCTGGAGTTTGAGGAGCTGACAATGTGCGATTTTCAAAGGCGGTTGCTGTTTTGCTGGTGCGAGTATTAATAGGGTGATGCAACATCTATTGGAATTGTGTTTACTGTTGTAATATTGCATTTGGAGTGAATGGATTGATGAATGGAGATGTTTTTGGTTCTATGTAAAGACATTGAAGAGTTTCAGACTCGGCATAGTCTAAGATCCTAGGATAAATAAAAGATATTGAGACAAGTGTAGAAGACACTTGAATAAGCCATTGTCGAATGGTATTTCTTGATTGCAGACGTTTTTGTGGTGTAGAGTATGAGGTACCATCACCTACACACTTTAGATAGAAATACTAATAATTGGCTGTCTCATATTGATTGATGTTAGCAGAACCTAATTGCGTGAAAAAGGGGAAGCTGCATTGATTAATGTGATTTCACGCTGATCGAGATTTAATTTGCCAATGAGAAATTTTTCTTGAATGATAAAAGTCAGAAGGTGTAAAAACCTAAATATTCCAGTTGTTGAATTACAATTGTTTCCCTTTAGAAAAAGCAAACGAGAATCGATATATGTTTTATTTTATGTTTGAAAAGTTTTGTTTTGTTGGTTTGTGTAAATACGAGAGAAATTGTAAGGGAGGGTGAACTGCTGCGAGATCATATGTCATAGTGTTTTGCGCTGAGATTTGGTTGGTGTGGTTTCGCACTGCTATTGGATGGTGACAGTCAAGGTGCCGTGCTGTGATAGGTCAGTGTTTATGTGAATATCGCATTTGGATTTGTCAACAGGATTTCGATAGAATAACAGCTGTATGTAATCTCAATTCAGTTGTCATGTAATGTGCAGGCGTACGCTCAGGAGGTGCCTCCTGAGGGTACACCTGCAAATTATATGACAACTGAATTGGGATTACGTCCATGCTTAAGGCTTTGCCAATGGTGCAAGATTACAGAGAAAGAAGGTCCATTGAGATTTCCATACTATGGTATGTTTGAATTGAGAATTATTGACAAGTTAAGAGAAAAGTTATGTGAGTTGAAACCACCACCTAGACCCACACAATTTGAAGCTTTAAGCATGTGGGAACAGCCAGCATGAGACAAGGAAAGAGAGAAATACCAGAAAAGGACAAAGAGAGCAATGCATGATTATGCAGATGCTTCATGGGATGAGGAACATCATAGATGGAGAAAAGCCATAGGTGAAAGCACTACGCTGTATCCAGCAATTTTTACTGTAATACCAGAGTAAGAGAAGAAAGAAAATTCCCAAGGAAAAGATAAAGAGGAAAAAGAAAAAGAAAATGGGACAGAGACAGATAGTGATTCTGATTCAGGGGATGATATATTAGAAGAAATGTTGGTTGCACGACCCCCATCTTATGCAACTTCTGCTGATAGTTCTGGGAGTAGTGCCACAACGAGTAGTACAAGAGCAACTGCCCCTTTAGAAACTAGAGTGGTACAAGTTGAGAGACCTTTTCAAATATTACAGATTGACCTACCACAAGTTGCTCACCCACAGATTGTTCCTCCACCTGTAGAAAAGTCACCTTTTATGCATGGTCCGGTGCAAGTACCACAAATAGCAACTATACCGACAGTGCCTAGACCAGTTACAAATACCCCAGTAAATGTTATTCTGACTCCAGAGACACAAGGAGCTGTAGGAGGTTTACCTATGACAGAATTTGTCCAGACTTCACAAAATTCTCAGATTGTTGTATGGTGACCACCTCAGACGGTTCAAGCACTGATAGATGAGGGAAGGATTGTCTTTATGACACTAATAACCCAGGGAGAAACTAACTGGTTTGAAGATGGAATGTTTCCACTATGGTCTGAGGAAACTGTAGGAATTAAAAAGGTAGAGAGCCTCGTGGCAGTGACTAGCCCAAACCCTGTAAAAGAGAGATCATTAAATATTATCAAAGTCAAAGTTGAACTGGCAGAAATTATATGGGGATGTTTGGATTTAGAATACTTAAGTAGGTATCAAGAGAAATAATTGATTTACTCATGTAAAGAAATTACAAGATGGGTAGCAATTACACACGAGAAGCTGATTGAGTTGGCACAGAAATATGAAGTTGATATTTCTAAAAGTTCTCCATCTCAGAAAAGGTGCAGGTTACAATTGGATGATGCAGCAATTGAAACAATGCATTCTTCAGGTATGTGGTTACACATTACTGAATTAATAAGTGTATTAATAAATGGAGTGACTTTGGAAAACTTGAGAACAAATGGGCAAGAAAACATGAGAAGAAAAAGAAACAGCGTGAATTAGGAAAGGAAAGAAAGGAGCCAGATGAGGAAGGAGCTTCAGCTTATCCACTGAGAGAAATAGCGGGAGGAGTGCAGCTTTTACGAACAATTTCCCAAAATTAAGAGACAAACCAGTGCAGTGGTATACACAAGTTGAACGATTTGTGAAAATGTCAAAAGTATTGTGGATTGATTTCATTATATTCTTTGATATCGCGGAGCCAAGTAATTTGTGGGTTGAGTGTAAGACCGCTCTACAAAGGCCATGTGAAGAGCCAGCGAGAGATGCATGCACCAATGCACCATTTCCTGTAGTTATGGAAAAATATGAAGCAGTGATTACTTTCCTGAAAGGCAGAGTGCCTCCAAAAGACTTAGATTGGTTGAAAATGAATCGAACTCAGTTCATGAGTATTATGAGCGTTTGTTGCAGGTGTTTCAGCAGCACAGTGGAAGAGAATACCCTGAAGTGAAGGACATGGGGATTTTCATATGTCAGTTTGTTTTCGGATTGAGACAAGAAATCAGTTTGCATATAACCCAAAGTGTAATTTGCTGGCAGAACAAATCACTTGATGAGATTCTGAGATATGCTAAATATTGTTGTGACAAACTAGAATGAAAACAGAAAAAGATTAAAGAGAAATGTATCTTACCTCAAACAAAGTTGGTTCAGAAAGGTGTTCAGAATTCTTCCTTTACATAGAATCAAGGAGGTATGCAAGGTGTTAAAATTCCACAGATTGGTTTTCAAGGGGATCCAGGACGTGTTTGTAGTTCACAAGGTAGAGGTGCACCTATTGACCCAAGTTCAGAAATGGAGTTTGCAGCATTAAAAAAAATGACTCCTTGTTATACCTGTCATAAGGTCGGGCAGTGGAAGAGAGAGTGTTGATTTAATACTGATAATGCAAATGTAAATGTGCCAATGCAGAGGGAAGTGCAGATGCAGAATATGCCAGTACAACGGAGGCAGGTGCCCATGCAAAAAGATGTCCCGATGATGCAGGTCCCACAGGCTCAAATGGTCCAGCAGAATATGGTAAACCTGAGATTTAATCTGAACCAGATGCCAAAGACAAATTCAAATCCTTTAAAAAATATGAATCAAAATGCATTCCAACAATTATCAAACACAAATAAGAATGTTTTTTAGCAATATCCAGTGTTCGATAATGATGGCTCAGGATCTGATACCTCTTAATGACGGTGCCTAAGGGGGGAGGAAGATTGCGTGCTTGCAGCAGTCTTGGAGGTAGACCAGAGTGGCCCAGTCATAGAAGGAGAGGTGAATGGCCACCCCATATCATTTCTTATAGATACTGGTGCTACCAGATCCACTGTTAGAACTGTGGAAGTCCCAGACCTACTTTCCTCAGGAAAGAAGATCCAAGTTGTAGGAGTTTCTAATAAATAGATTATTAATGCAGTTTCAGAGAAGGTCCCTATAAATATAGGCTCATTTGAGGGGAATCACCAATTTGTTAATTGTGACACAGGTCCTGAAAACTTGTTAGGGAGAGATGTACTGTTCAAGATAAATTGTACAATTTACTGTACACCGGAAGGTGTCGAGTTTCAAACTCATAATGAAGAGGTGGAATTTAAAATGGTTCAACAAAAGACAGCTGTAGGTTTGTTTCCATTAATGGTAATTGAAGATTTACCTGCTGATCTGAAAGAAACTGTGAACCCAGAAGTGTGGGATCTCACAAGAAAGGGCATTGGACTGATTAAAGGAGTAGAACTGGTTCAGATTAGCATAAAGGCAAATGCCGTGTTTCCAAGAACACCACCATACCATATGACCCCCAGAAACAATTGCATGAATTACGCCATGACACAGAAAGGAATTCTAAGGGAACTGATTGGGAGACCATGTAACTCTCCAATCATGGGTTTGCAGAAACTCAATAGAAAATATAGGATCGTTCAGGATCTTAGGAAGTTTAACGAGATACTTGTTCCATGGTGTCCCGTGATATTGAATCCTGCCACAATATTATTTCAAATTCCTTATACTGCAGAATGGTTTACTGACGTTGACCTTTGCCAGGCTTTCTTCTCAGTGGCATTGCATGAGAATAGCCAGTTTCTTTTTTCGGTATTTCTTTTCAGGAGAGGGTTTTGGCATGGTGCCGAGTCCCACAAGGATATACAGAGAGTCTAATAATGTTATCATATTCTGAAAAAAAATCTAGAGTCATTACAGATGCCCTACAGATCAGTACTCATACAGTATATTGGTGACCTACTTGTGGCATCAGAGACACGAGAAGCCTGTAAACAAGATACCATTGCGTTATTGAAACATCTGGCTAATAACGTATATAAAGTGTCTCTATGTAAACTGCAGTACTGCCAGAAAGAAGTTCAATATTTGATACACATAATTGACAAGGTACTTAGAAAGGTGAAACCAGAAAGAGTGGGAGCATTTCTTCAGATGAATCCCCCTCGAACATAGAAAGAAGTAAGTATGTTTTAGGGAATGGTTGGCTACTGTAGACAGTGAATACCAAACTTTTCCATAGTGGCAAAGCCTTCACTGAGGCTGACACACAAGGATGTGTCTGATCTGCTTCCATGGGACAACAAATGCTTGAAAACCTTCCTAGAGCTGATACAAAAATACCTGTCATGCCCCATCACTTGGAATGCTAAATTACAGTAAAGAATTCTTTCCATTTTTCAGGGAGAGGGAAGGCTGTGCTCACTCAGTGCTAACACTGATGCACAGTGATGTTTGGAAACCTGTGGCTTACTTTTCAACTACCCTTGCCCTGTCGCCACAGGTCTGCCCGGCTGTCTTAAAGCCTTTGCGCCAGTAAGCACTAGTATAGAAAAGCGAGAGAGCATAGTGATGGGATGTCCAGTAACTGTAATGGTCTCTCACACTGCGGAGCTTCCATTGACTAGAACAAAAACGTAATACTTGACCCATAATAGGTTCACAGGGTATGAGCAGCGAATTTTGTCTTCCAAAAATGTGGTGGTCAAAAGGTGCCAAATTTTAAATCCTGCTGCTTTACTTCCAGTAAATGATGATGTTTGTGATGAAATTGAACATGATTGCCTAGATGTCAAGGATTTATGCACAAAACCTAGACCTGATATTGAGGATGAACCTCTGGTTGAGTCCAATCATGTAATATTTGTGGACCACTCATGCCTGAGAAACAATAATGGTACCCTGAGAGCATCTTATGCTGTATGTACAATACATTATGTTGTCGAAGCTTCATGGCTTCAAGGGGTTACCTCATCACGAGTTGCAGAATTGATTGCCATTATCAGAGCATGCAGTTCAACTGCTCAAATGAGAGCGACTATATTCACAGATCACTAATCACTTTATAGTCCACACCCTACAAAGTACTCCCACGTCTCCGTCGGTCGCAGCACGCCCGTCCCGCAGAGGGGCGGGAAGAACCGATGATGAAGCATGCCTCCAAGGTACATTTTGGTGGGTGAGGGCTATTTTAAGAAAACATATAGCTTTCTTTTAATACTATAAAGTTTCCTGGAAAGATAGCTAATTTGTCTTTGAGTACGGGTGTACTCTTTTTCGGTTACTTATATAAGAAAGGAGGTCGAGTCCACAGTAGAACCTTACCTCACTCTCCCTTTTTGATTTGATTCATATATTTACAGATAATCAGTACGGATGTGGCGTTGTCGATGATTTTGGTCAATTATGGATGCAGAGAGGTTTCATGACCTGTTCAGGAACCCCAATTAGAAATGGGGTGCAAGTGAGAGACATATTAGAAGCTCTCCAATTACCTGTTGAAATTGCAAGTGTTAAATGTACAGCTCATCAAAATGGGAATGGCTACTTTGCAATGGGAAATAGGTACGCTGATTCAGTAGCACAATATTGTGCCTTGTTTGCCTGAACATTTAATGGAGCTTTCACATGTGAGTCAGAGGAGGGCACTTCATTTTGTATGTTGATGAAAGTAACTGATACTTGGGATGAGTTAAAAAGGATACATGGGTACAAGAAAATGTTTCAGAAACAGAACAACAAAGTTGGATCAGAGCAGGTTGTGAGGAAAAGGCAAATGACATTTTGATGTCAGCTGATGGGAGAACAGTGTTACCTGGCAGTTTGTTATTCCCAATGAAAATATACTTCCATGGATACACACACTTAGGGAGGTACGCCATGACGGGCACTGTAGTAAAACTGCTATTACGAGAATTGATACCCAGGTATGGTATGCCGGTTTCTCTGGAATCAGATAGGGGGCCCACTGCAATAATGTGGTCCTGAAAATGATTTGCACAGCATTACAGACTACATTGCAGCTATTGACCTGAGGCTTCTGGGATAGTTGAACAGATCAGTGGGACTATCAAGTCTCGGATAGCAAACATTTGTGCCTTAACATCACTGAAATTGCCAGACAGTTTACAATTGATACTGATGAGTATTCAGAGTATCCCCGATAGGAAGACTGGTTTATCCCCTCATGAAATTTTGATGGGACGTGCAATTAGGCTGCCTGCTGTACCTACAAATGCAATGTTGAACATCACAGATGATATGATACTTGAGTACTACAACGGATTGGCTATTGTGGTGTGTTCTTTTTCTTACCAGGTTGCAGCTGCCATTAAAGATCCACACCATGAACAGTGCCACAGCCTCAATCCTCGTGATTGGGTCGTGATCAAGAAGCATGTTCAGATTAATTGTCTGGAGCTGAGATGGAAAGACCCCTTGCAAGTCATATTAGTGACTAATACTGCTGTAAAGTGTGGTGCAGTTCCAAATTGGGTGCATGCATCCTACACCAAGAAGGTGAGAAATCCTGAAGAGGAAATTGTGCTCTTTTGTCCTGAACCAAGAGCATTAGTGACTGTACCACTAGGAGCTGTGAGACCATGGGGAGCAGTGGTATCAGGGTCACAACAGCACCAAGAAGAGGGAAGAGGTAAAAAACTGCAACCAATTACACCATTTCAAATACTTGTTGTTGCACCAAGTGGCACTGAAGTCTCTAACGAAGTAGAAACAGAGACTGATCCTCAATTTGGAAATGTTTATGAGACAGCATTGGTACAGCAAAGAGATTCAGGTGATGGAATAAGCACTGAACTGAGAAGAGTCACCCATGACGTTGAATGGCCACAGAATTGTAATCGGGGAAGACTAAAACAAAGCCTGTAAGTTGATCGGATCCCATCGACTATTCCAGAGGAGACAGAAACAAGTGTCGAAATTGATACAGGAGAAAATCAACATAAACTGAGAAGAGCAAGAGTACCTGGTCAGAGGTATTCAGCATCTGTGTGGTCTTACTAAATGGATAGAGTGCTGAATGTCACAATAGATGAACTGTGTGATGTGCAATCCTCACTGTTTACACCTCCATGACATCACCACAGTGAGCATTGTTGGACAAAGGTCATTTGACTAAAATGAACTGTGCAATTACAAAAAAACCTTTAAAAGAAAAAAAGAAGAACATGTACTCGAAAACAAAAGACTGATTCTAATCAATTCCTAGTTTGTTATCTACAGAAGATCAACCTAGGCCCAAGTCTGCGGTAGAAGAGTAGCGATAAGATTACTAGAAGAATATGGAGTAGGGTTAAGGATTGGCTAAAAGAAGATTGCTTTGCTGAAAACTAATTACTTAGACAAGTTATTTACAAAATTCTGCATTGAACTTTAACTTTAATTGATTTACATCTAATCTGGTTTTGGGTAAACATGCGTTGCCTTATAAATAAGTGTAAACATATTATGTGCTCAATTTTCGTAATAACAATAATAATGATTACCCTAGTGTTAGTAGGCTTTTATTAAGCACCTGAGAAACATACACAGATACTAGAGATAGAACGCAAAGGAATGTGAACTCCTGAGATAGCCGGATACATTCATGTTCTGGGACTCCTGGATGTGTAGGTTGGCTTGACAACTTCTAATCTTGACCAGAGAACATGTATTTCGCAAGATAATGAGGAGCATTTGTATTGATAAATTGCTGTGGGGGAGAGATACAAGGGAAGATGGGAGGGAGGGTAGAGGTTGAGATAAATGGGGGCACGGAAGGGTTAAAGTCAAAATGCATGGACTTAACTTGAGGATTCCTGCAGCTGTGCCTTTAGCCAAAATGTTGATGGTTGCAGACTCATTGATAGTCAGGAATAGACATATTGTACGTATGTACAGAAAATTCAATAAAATTAATATAAAAAGGAGCACCACAGTTACTCCAAAGAACAATGGCTGATTACAAAACTAAAGACTGGTCTTAAAAAGCTGGTGTGCAATTTGAGACCACTTTTTGCGACCATTCGGATGATGCATTTAATCCAATATTCTGGAGTTGAGCAAAGTAATCCCTCTCTTTTTTTGAGAACTGTGATGTCCACTGAAAACTCATGCACATTGGCCTTTTCCCATGTCATGCCCCAGTCTGTTACACTGCTGCTCAGCACCTGTTTCTCTCACCTGATACACCGCCTCTGTTCTTTTTTTCACTACCTTATGTCTAATTCTGGTTCTTATCTCACAAATAATTAACTGCATGCCCCTATCTCCTCTGTGTGTGTCTCATTCAGTAAAACCCTAATTCCTCCCACATTTTGTCTTATTCCCATTCCCAACTTTTTTGGTATGTGGTATAGGCACAACCTGGACTGTAATTTTTTGGGACATCCCCCACCTGAAACTGACTCTCTCTCTCTTCCTCGCTGTCTCCAGCATTCCATTAGCATTTCCTGTGTTGGTCTGACCCTGCCTCAAGTAACCAATTGGTGTTGAGGTAGCAATAGTCTTGTTGGGGAGTTGGGAGATAGTGTCTGTGGATCTGCCTTGTTCCCACAGGATCGTGCACAGCCAGGTTAGTGCGGTAAGCCTGGACACTGGCCTTACCAGAGATTTACATCACTAGAAATGAAAGGTTGACATAATCTCCATAAATTGGGGCCCTTAGAAATTGCAGAAGCTTTACCAGATCATTAGCAAGGGGGCGATCCATATGGGTACAGAGCAGAGGGATAACTGCAGCAATTATCATGTCAATATTTTATTTAAATTGCTACATACTCCTTGGATCTTTGAGAGGGGTATCTAGCATAGGATGTCTACAGAGCATGATTGCCTTGAGACCCCCATGGCTGGTCTTTCAGGTTTATCAGGTCTACTCTCATCTTTTCTCACCACCACTTATTCTGATTTTTATTAGTTTGGTTATCAGTTAATTTATGCCTTAATTATTTTGTGGAGTGCATGTGCTTCATGGATCAGAGATATGGGGAAGTCTGGGCATTGGCTGTCATTTGGAGGTAATGGCAAAAGTGATGCAAACAGTTCACAAACATATTGATGAAGGTTTACCCTGCTGTGAATGCTAATGACCAAAGTGACATATTATTTTGATCAAATGTGTGAATTTGTCTGGTCATATCATAACAGGATATGAGCTCTGGGACCTGACCTATAAGTTAGTTACTGTGTTGATGTTAGGAGTAAAAGGATGGAGATTTTGTCAGACTACCACAAAGGCTGATGACAGAATCAAAAATACTGCTTCTCAAGGTGCTTGCATATGTCATCCAATTGCATGTATTGTTAAACAGATGGACACGACCCAAGCGACCACCTTCCAATCCAGAAAACAGAAATGCTTACAGAGCACTCCTAAAATTACGCCAATACGGCCAATGTGCACAACATGTGGCAGGCTTCCCCTAAAAGGGTCAAATGAATTTTTGTGATGTGACAGCTCTGGGTGAAGAGGCAATGGCTTTATCAAAAGGGTCCCACAAGCAAACCGGCAACCACATATTTGATCTGTTCGGCCACGCATTCATGTTTATTGAGGAATGGGAACCCTTTGAACTCAAGGGCTGTTCACAGTAGCAAGTTTTACATAAAATTAAATGTAGGATTAGAGGTTACAAATAAAGTAGTCAGTGGTGAAAGATCTGGACACTTAGAAGGCAAACAGTGAAAAGTTATATTTTATGTTTGGTTGGTGAATATGCTAATATTAGTTACTGGGGATAGGTGGAGAACTGTGATTGTCAGATGCTGGAGCTTTGGAGTTCTATGAAGAAAGCACTTAGTACCTACTTACATTCTGTAAAGGTTGTATCTCTTATCTATATTGGCAAGAACTTCCAGAAAATAGTTCTGAGCAGCTGAAAGTATCTACAGAGAGATTGGGCAGAGCAGTACACAGCAAGCAGGGGGAGCTCTGGAGTTCACAGTGGCTGAATTTGAAAGCATTGTGCTATCAGGGTAGGAATCCATGTCATACACAGCTTTGAACACAATAAAGAGTACTTTATAGAGGGCTCAGTTTTTGGTAGAGAGTGACCCTAATTGGTGTCTGTGGGATGTGAGGCAGATTGCCCACTATAACAAGTGGCAGGCTAATGACTTTCTGAGAAGGAATGTCTCGGAAAGAATGAGCAGGTTGCTGATTTTAGAAGCAATTACGTATGCCCTACTTTTGTGGTATGCTAATAAGTTTGCTCAATACTAGTCTTTATGTAACATCAAGTGCTGAGTCTTCTCAAAACATGGCTTCTCAAATGGCTTTATGATTGAACAACATGTTTGTTCAACCCTGGAATTTGGATCTTTTCTTCAGGTGTGTGGATGCTCTACCTTTAGGATAAGAGAACACGGTAACTCATTGTCTGGCAAGGGATTCAAAGAAGGCAAATAGTTTAGTTGGAGGGCATGGTGTTGACTCCTATAAGAATGGTTTAGTTTGGACATGGTGAGTGCTCCCCAGAAATGGTGGAGTCGAGCAACATGAAAACTCCCCAACATGTCAGCTTTGTGGCAAAGTATACCTTTATGGCAAAGTGCAAACTCTCTAAAATAACAGTGACAAACAGGATGGAATATCTGCTGGAAGGGGCGTGGACCAGGGGAGGTGTGTGACACTTTAGATGGTGCAATCTGCCAGAAAATATATGACTGTCATTGAAATTGATGGGATATTATTTAATGTGTTTTTTCCTTTTACTGCCATAAACATTTTTACAGCCTTTTATTTAAAATGTCGTCGTTAATGGATATGAGTGCAGCCATTGGGTTGCTGAGAATAGGACAGCCAATCGGATTCTTCAACATGTGGTCCATAAAGATTGGTACAGAAGTTACAGCTTTCATAACACAGAGTGGACTATTTTATGTGGCAAGGGAAAGAGGTTGGTGACATGTATGTACTACAGTCAGTTATTCTAATTATTGTCCCGAACACTCCTTATGTGACCAATAACCTGTGTTTTTAATGGCCCCAAAAGTCATTCGCCTTACATTCATTTTTTTGCAGCCATTGTGCACCCTGCACCTGTATTTTAACAGAAGTGAATCATGCTAGTCGGCTTCTAACTGCCCAACATGTAGGCCACAAGAAAGAACGCTCAAGCTGCGTGTGGGATAGATTTGACAAGGGCCTGCTTTCGACGCCATGTTGTTATGACTGCTTTGCTCCGGTGCAGCTTAGCCCAACCTGATTTCTTGAATGACCTTTTCATCTTGCGTAGCCATGGACACAGCTTCGATGAAATCTCCATTATGCATGCCTTTTCACACTTCCCTCTCTCGCTGTCATGTCATTTGATTGTATCCCTGACCAAAGCCTAATGTTATTTATCAGCGGCGGCTGTGCTGTTGCCTTGCTGTTATCACGTCCCCCTCTCTCCTCCCTGCAGGATAGCTGCCGGCTCCCTCTTAGGCCCGCGTGTTTTAACCACTTTAGTGTCTTTCATCTAATGATGGTTATCAGAAAGGCAAGTGGACAAACCCTCGCGGAATGCACAACTGCATTTACTGGCTCACACAATTCAAGAGTCGCATATAGCACGTTCCGGCGCGTGATGCAGTTTACCTTTATACAATATAATGGCCTCATTGCCTTTCTGCCCACAATGCGGATATTATTCTTGTTTGTGAGAAAATCGAAATTGCTATAACTCTAAGTGAAGGTTGGCGACCAGCATACAGAAGCGGGAGCTGTCTGTCTCGTCCTAAGGTAAATGTCTAGTGTTTCTTTTATACCGGCAGGTAAGGGGATAGAGTCATTGTCCCCGGATCAGACTATTTCGTCAAGAGTTGGGGGGAGTCAGTATTCGATATCAACAGACCTAGACTAGGACTTTTTTTGTGTGGCAGATTTATATAGCGCGAACTCGACCCGAAGGTATTGGAGCGCTTTACATGAGCACCAGTTACGTTACACAAGGACACATTCATTATTTGGTAGGCATAGTGAGATTAAGTGATTTGCCCAGAATCACAGGATGCTGAGCCAACGCGGAGGCTCGAACCTGGTTCCCCAGCTCCAAAGTGGGCAGCTCTAGCGGTAAGGCTACATCCTCTCCCCTTTTAAAGGAGACCCAGACCTTTCGAGGAGAATGATGGGGAGAATTTTGGGGAGAATGACGGCACTAAAGAGCCATGTGAATGTGTCCTCGCTGAGCTCAATGATCCGGCCAACCTGCTCTATTTCGGTGTTACGCAATGTGTGAAAAGGGAAGGACAGCCTGTTGGAGGCTCGTCAGTTTGAGTTGGTAGCGATGGTAGTGATTAAATGAGTTTTTTGATGTGCCCTTCTACCGAAAGTGCACAGAGAAACTCTAAAAGGGCAGTCGCAAAGTGCTGCGAGTGAGGAGGCCTCTAAGGACCATGTGGACAGATTACTGCATCATATACTGGCCGAGTCCAGAAAGCGTAATCCCAGATGCTCTGCGGCTGCAACGGTTGGCCCCGAAGAAGAGACACATAGGCGAGTTACTGCGAAGCAGAGATAAAATGGGGCTGCCAGTTTGAGGAGAGGTCACAGTACGCCCCACTGGCCGGCTGCGCACTAAGAGAAAGCCCCCTGACTGAAGAAAGTGGCAGTAGGGAGGGATAGGAGATCCAGCTAAGTACCAGAGCCCCAGCTATATTCGATGTGCGTGGTGTTCCTTAGACATGGACCGTGGCCTTAGTCATCATGCGGATGCATGGAGCCTGAATCCTCCAACTCGAGGTGATGGCAGAATGGCTGGACTCGAGGCCTCACCTGCTCCCTGACCCAGCTGGAATAATTTAACATGCGGGGTGCCCTCGTGGGACTGACTCGGGGGCCAATGAAAGCTCCTGGTACCTGGGGATCTTTTGCTGTCCTAAGTGGTTGTAGGGGCCAAGAAACTCGATCTGCCTCAGGCTGTCACCAGATGCGTTGTCCCTTGAAGACGAGCAGATGAGGGTGCTGATTGAAGGGTACAGATGGTGCAGGTATAGGCTGGTTGGAGGCCCAGAGGTTCCAGATTGGCACCTTAAAGAGA
Source organism: Calotriton arnoldi (assembly GCA_963921515.1). NCBI lineage: Eukaryota > Metazoa > Chordata > Amphibia > Caudata > Salamandridae > Calotriton > Calotriton arnoldi. The sequence goes on from CAWUFW010025670.1 coordinate 26,946, forward strand.
CAGGGAAATGGGTGACATCAGTGACAATGAAGTGTAGTAGCTGGGAGTTGAAGAGAGCCCTGTCACCTCCCTAGACTTCTTAATTGAACCAGCACATTCATCTGTGGACACTGCGCATCCTGAAGGGCTACAGGGTCTGGCAGGGCAGAAGGTACTTGCCTCATACTAGATCTAGGAGTCATCTTCGACACCGCCCCATGGCTGAGTAATGCTTCCTCCTGAGCTGAGGTATCAGGACCACCCCATGTAGCTGTTGCTGAAGACGGTTCCTGGCAGTTTGTACTTCTTCGGTACCTTCACAAAGTATTAGTCACAGAGTTCTCTTTCAACATACCTGTTGCTAGTTCAGGACAGGCAGAGGGCCCAGTATTAAGGATGGTCACCCTATGTAAATCCTTGCCTAAACCAAACACATCCCAAGCTGCATCTGCAGTGGAGCCCCCTGGGGATACCGAGGATATGGAGGCGCCTTACACAAAGGGAGCTCTACGCCTCCTGATCATGGAATTTAAGAAAGACATGGGGTCCTCACACAAATAATTCCCCAATACAACTTCTGATCTAGACCAAAAGATACAGAAAGTAGACTTCAGATTTGACCAACTGGAAATAGCAAGAGCAGAAGGAGCTCTCGAGAGGGATGAACTGGGTATTAGGGTGAAAGAACTCGAACAGTGACATGAAGGCCTCTTACATAAACTGCATGACTGAGAAACGAGATGGAGGTGGAATAACGTACACATCAGAGGCATCGCAGATAAGGTCCAGAACTCTGAATGAGTACGCTACATACAGAGCCTTATCCATTTCCTCCTACAATGCCCAGACAACTCGATCATAGAGTTCAGTAGCACACATAGAGTTTTTACAATTTTCCAAACAAAGAACAACTTACTCTCAGGTGTGTAGACTCTTGCACATTTTTTTTATACTAAAGAGGAGATTCTAAGAGCTGCAACAAAGTCAAAAGCCCTTTCCTACAGAGAAGAACAAGTCTCACTATTCAAAGACATTTCAGCTGCCACATTCGCAAAGTGGAAATCACTCAAAATCTAAAGTCCAAACAGATCTCATAGAGGTGGGTGTACCCTTTACACGTAATTTTTTTTACTGAATGTCAAACAATTCTCCAGATCTTGTAGCGAGATGGCGATCAGACTATTGAACCTGTTGAACAAGAAAGGGACGGCAATTGATCTGACTGCGTGTGGCCAGAATAGCAGTCACAGCGTTAGTGGAGAGCAAGGATCAAATGCGATCATAAAGACAGACAATAAGCAGAACTTGACCTACAGACGAATTAGAAATTGCTTAAGGAGCCAGTGGTTCTTCATGCGTATCTCATAACATAAGCATTGGCGGACTTGTATGAGAGTTGGTGCTGTTGTCTGAGGGACAGTTTGCTGAGGCAGCCAGAAGAGTCCAACCACATATCGAGCTCCAGTCTGTTAGAGCTTAGATCTGGCTCACTTGGGCCTAAATGGGTTTCCCCCTCCCCTGAATGCTTATTGAGAATTGCAACTTCCATTTCACTTTGATCGTTTTTCAACTGCCTTGTTTACCAATGTTCAGCAGCTGAATCTTTATTTGTAAGAAATGCTTTGCAGCACACGAAAGCTAAGCCACAGCTCTGCCCGAGAGCCCTAGTTCCTAAGTCTCCCTGGAGTTTGCCCCCAAACCGAAATGAGTGGTTGTATGACAGAGGCACGCATGGCTAAACCACGTGTGCTTCTACTACGCGGCCCCAACAACGAATACGTCTGAACAACACATTCCTTTACCACGCATGCCTTTACCACGCATGCCATTACCACGCAATTTCATGGTAAAGGCATGACCGGTAAAGGGATGTGTGGTAAAGATCACACCCCAACCCCCCGCCCTGAGCCCTAAAGACTACCCTGACTCCCCCTGAGCACTAAAATGTACCCCGACCCCCTGAGCACTAAACACTACCCTAAACCCCCTGAGCCCGAAAAACGACCCTGCCCCCGAGCCCTAAACACTACCCTGACCCCCGAGCCCTAAACAGTAACCCGACACCCCTGAGTCATAAACACTACCCTGACCCCGAGCCCTAAACACTACCCACCCCCCGATCCCTAAACACTACCCGACCCCTCTGAGCCCTAAACACTACCCTGACCCTGAGCTCTTAACACTACCACGACCCCCCTGAGCTCTAAACACTACCCTGATCCCCCTGAGCCCTAAAATGTACCTGGCCCCCCTGAGCACTAAACACTACCCGAACCCCCTGAGTCCTAAAAACTGCCCCACCCCAGCCCTAAAAACTACCCCGATCCCCCTGAGCCCTAAAAACTACCCCATCCCTTAAAAACTACCCCCATTCACCAAAACCCAGCCCCACTTACCAGTTTGTGCCCTCTCACAGTCCTTCCTCTTCCTGTGCCCGCCCATCCGCGCATCTAGACCGCACACTGCCTTAACCACGCATAAGTGTGATTAAGGCATATGTGTGGTTAAGTCATGAATGCTTGCACTTGCGGGGAAACAGCACGGGTGGCTCTGTCCACGTTGTAAAGGCCTTTTCCCATTTTTACTCTTCACAGTTACGGGATTTGCAGGGGAGATGTCATATTAGGGTGGGATTTCAATGTAACCTTAGATTCAACACTAGATAGGTCCTCACTCAGCTAACATCGCTCAGTAGCCCGCTATCACTTCTGCTTAGCCTGGCTGTCATGAATGTCATCAACATCTGGCTCTATGCCTATCTTGGAGAGAGTAACTACACAACATTTTCGAATGTCCACAGATCCTGCTCCCTCATCTACTATTTTTTGGTCTTGTCAACATTGGTTGAGTCCATCACAACAGAGGACACTGGCACCCAAACGCATTTAGAACATGCACCTGTCACAATACTGTTTGCTTTGGATAAGCCTATCCCACAGTCTCTACGGTATTGGAAGGTCAATGAAGTGACCTTCTGTGACACATTGTTAAGAGGTGATATACGTGAGGCCCTTGATAATTGTTTGGCCAAAAATGTGACAGAGGGGAGCCCTGTGCCATGATTTGGAACACAGTGAAAGCAGTACTGACAGCTGAGCACTGAGCTTACTTGACTACATTTCTATAGCTGCCAAGAAATACATAAACTGAATTGAACACAGAGGTCTCCAGGCCAGGGCCGTTTCTACCATTAGGCAACACTAGGCGGCTGCCTAGGGCGGCAAAAGGGGGAGGGCAGCAAAAAACATGAGTTCTCCCCACGCCCCAACAGTAAGCACGCCCTGCTGTCCTCGCTCTTCTGGGCCCCAGCAGTTCAAGAAGCCCCCAGAACTCGACCGTTCAAAAGTATTTTGCGTTGCGCCCCTGGTGTGCCCTGTGTAAAGATGCTGCTGATCAGCAAACTCTGTATTAGGGAGCTCGCACTAGAGGTGTTTTTATTCTGTGGAAAATGCTTTGATCCGAATGTATGTTTTAGAAAAAAGAAGTAAGACAAATCAATTTCTAAAGCCCAAATCGTGCCCCTTAAAACGAGATGCCAGGTATTATATTTGATTGGGGGGGCAGGCACCTTTTACGGAATCCCAAAGGAAGACAATGAATGAGTTTAAAGTAACTCATTATAGAATGCGCTGCTGTGATTTAAAAATATTAGCATAAAGGAACCTGCCAGCTAAAATGAAGTGAAACTGTTGAAGTTCCACAATAAAATCTTTCTCCTCACCTAGGCAAACATTGCATTTCGTGTGGATTCCCGTTTTGTACACCCACCGGTGCATCTGCACGGAAGGTTGAGGCGCGTCTAGATTTATCCGGAAATGTGTATCTTTATTGGGTTTGCTGCAGAACTGCTTATTTAAAGTTTCCCTCTGCATCTCGCCTTGTTTTTTTACTATGGTGATAGTCGGTAGTGTGAGCCTTTGAATAAGTGATGTGGCCGGCATTTAATGGGCCCCGGTTCACACAATGTGCTCGAGTGGCGAAGCTGGGATTACAAGACACGTCTCGTAGTTTGGGTTTGTCAGCAACCCAGGTGAGAATTGAAATCTTCAAGAATACTAAAACTGGCACTTTGAATGATAAAAGGTGCCAGCAAGGAGCACATGAAGTGGGTAAAACCTGATCTGAGGCCTGGGGGAGGCAGCTCTGCCTGAAATGGCATTTATTTCACATTTATAGCACAACTCTACCCAGCTAAGGTGTCAGTGCTCTTACACAACAGCAGAATTTGGGCAGGTTTGGGCAGTGCAGTGGGGAGAGTAAGGTGCAACTAATGAGAGCAAGGGAGGGGGCGGCATTTTTCAATTCTCGCCTAAGGTGGCAAAACACCTAGAAACGGCCCTGCTCCAGGCTGAAGTAAGAGCACCAAAATACTTTCTTCAGGAGGGTAGACCATGATCTTCGAAAAGCCACATGGAAAGCCGTTCTCACTGAGGATGCTACCTACATGCTATTGGTCATGAAACAAAAATATTATCAAAAATCTCCCAAATAATAATAAATAAATAATAAGCTTTTCCTTTATTAAGTCATTCTGCAGCATATTGACCCCTGCCAGTTGACAAGTATTCAACTCATTCTGTGACACTGCCACACTAACACCCAGTATAATGGAGTCCACACTAACACTAATGTCCAAGCTGAAACAACACCAATTGTGCTGATAGCTCTTTTGTGTGGCATCCTCATTTTCATAAAGATTCTCACCACCAGGCTCAGGATCTGACCCTGATCTCACCATATTAATGCCTGACAAACTATGGACAACACTAGGCTGCCTTTTATCGCACTGGATAAGGGTACTTGTGACAACACTTAAATGCTCCTTCTTTTGCTAACTCCGGAAAAGTTGGTTCACAGAGTAGATTGGAGCTTCATTTACAAGATTCTGGATAAAAAGACTTTGGGTCTTAAAACCTGGCGGTGAGGGACAGAAAAAATAATAATGACCGCACACCCAGGTAAACAAGCATTTTCAATGCAATAGGTCTCGCATTTGCGAGAGATTAAGCTATTGGCATTGTAAATGACAATGCCTTTTATTTATGTGTTTTTAAAAGCAACACATATATAAAAGGCATTGTTATTTTTAATGCAAAACACACAAGATGATGGACGGAATGTTGCACATTGGCAAACATTCACCCCCAGTCACAGATCTGGGTTTAATCCATCGTTATTTTGCTTCACCACGCCACCCCAGTTCAGACATAGCCATATGCAAATCAGTCTTGACCCTGTGCCTCATGGGAACAGTCCAGACCGAACTGCCAAGCCACGTCTTCCCTGGACCGGAATCAAGCATCCTAGGACCGGTTTCGGGCTTTCAGCCCTCATCAGCCAGGATAGCTTGACTCCAGTGGCGTAGTGAGCACGGGACCCACATCTGGGCATACCCTTCCCACTTAGGGCGAAATGCAAAACACACAAGATGATGGACGGAATGTTGCACATTGGCAAACATTCACCCCCAGTCACAGATCTGGGTTTAATCCATCGTTATTTTGCTTCACCACGCCACCCCAGTTCAGACATAGCCATATGCAAATCAGTCTTGACCCTGTGCCTCATGGGAACAGTCCAGACCGAACTGCCAAGCCACGTCTTCCCTGGACCGGAATTAAGCATCCTAGGACCGGTTTCGGGCTTTCAGCCCTCATCAGCCAGGATAGCTTGACTCCAGTGGCGTAGTGAGCACGGGACCCACGTCTGGGCACACCCTTCCCACTTAGGGCGAAATGCAAAACACACAAGATGATGGACGGAATGTTGCACATTGGCAAACATTCACCCCCAGTCACAGATCTGGGTTTAATCCATCGTTATTTTGCTTCACCACGCCACCCCAGTTCAGACATAGCCATATGCAAATCAGTCTTGACCCTGTGCCTCATGGGAACAGTCCAGACCGAACTGCCAAGCCACGTCTTCCCTGGACCGGAATCAAGCATCCTAGGACCGGTTTCGGGCTTTCAGCCCTCATCAGCCAGGATAGCTTGACTCCAGTGGCGTAGTGAGCACGGGACCCACGTCTGGGCATACCCTTCCCACTTAGGGCGAAATGCAAAACACACAAGATGATGGACGGAATGTTGCACATTGGCAAACATTCACCCCCAGTCACAGATCTGGGTTTAATCCATCGTTATTTTGCTTCACCACGCCACCCCAGTTCAGACATAGCCATATGCAAATCAGTCTTGACCCTGTGCCTCATGGGAACAGTCCAGACTGAACTGCCAAGCCACGTCTTCCCTGGACCGGAATCAAGCATCCTAGGACCGGTTTCGGGCTTTCAGCCCTCATCAGCCAGGATAGCTTGACTCCAGTGTGTTTTGCATTTCGCCCTAAGTGGGAAGGGTATGCCCAGACGTGGGTCCCGTGCTCACTACGCCACTGGAGTCAAGCTATCCTGGCTGATGAAGGCTGATAGCCTGAAACCGGTCCTAGGATGCTTGATTCCGGTCCAGGGAAGACATGGCTTGGCAGTTCGGTCTGGACTGTTCCCATGAGGCACAGGGTCAAGACTGATTTGCATATGGCCATGTCTGAACTGGGGTGGCGTGGTGAAGCAAAATAACGATGGATTAAACCCAGATCTGTGACTGGGGGTGAATGTTTGCCAATGTGCAGCATTCCGTCCATCATCTTGTGTGTTTTGCATTTCGCCCTAAGTGGGAAGGGTATGCCCAGACGTGGGTCCCGTGCTCACTACGCCACTGGAGTCAAGCTATCCTGGCTGATGAAGGCTGATAGCCTGAAACCGGTCCTAGGATGCTTGATTCCGGTCCAGGGAAGACATGGCTTGGCAGTTCGGTCTGGACTGTTCCCATGAGGCACAGGGTCAAGACTGATTTGCATATGGCCATGTCTGAACTGGGGTGGCGTGGTGAAGCAAAATAACGATGGATTAAACCCAGATCTGTGACTGGGGGTGAATGTTTGCCAATGTGCAGCATTCCGTCCATCATCTTGTGTGTTTTGCATTGTTATTTTTAATGCCAATAGCTCAAACTCTCACAAATGCGAGACCACTTTAATGTTGGCCGCGCCCCTTTCTTTAGACGCTGCTCTCGTATTCAGGTTACAGTGAGCAGCGTCTAAAGAAAGGGGCACAGCCAACATTAAAGTGAAAACGCTTATGGGGCGCTTTCACCTAAAGTGAAAAAAACCCATTAATTTAGAAAGGTTCTGTAGCGCGGCCCCTAAAGTGAAAGTGGCCCGCGCTGTTACTTAAATTAATAATGAAATACGCGCAGCAGCTAATGTGAAAGTGGCCTGCACTGTAAAATAAATAATTAAATAAGCGCACCCGCTAAAGTGAAAGCGGACCGCCCGTTGATTAAAATAATTATATAAGCGCGGCCGCTATAGTAAAGCGGACTGCGCTGTAATTTGAAATAAATACATTACTAAAAGCATGCAGAGTGCTGCGATGTCGTGGGTGGAATAGGGGAAGATCATTAAAGAAAATAGTGCTCACCTACTTATAAAGCAGACGTTTAATGACACAAGTAAAAAGTGCAGTCGTTATGGGAGGTTACAAACGCCGTACCAAGGAGGGATTATTAAGCCTATTTACAAATGAAAAGCAACGATTTCGCATGGACAGTAACGTGAGCCAATTGAAAAGATGGGTGTGAAATGGGTGGAACTTCTATGCATAACTAAAATTCAGCATGCCTCGCAGAGCAGCACATGCGCTGCCCAGGCTCGACCTAAAAAGTCCCAGGGTGTGGGGGGCATGAGTTATTTGTTTTTTAGTAACAGTAAAGTTTGGAGAACAATCATCAAAACCAAAACTGGAATGCACCAAACGTTTAGTAAATTGGCAGTAACTGCCTTGATGGTGGCTCCTATCAAGGTACAGGGAGTGCCGTTGGGCCAACGGTGACAGGGCCGGCTCTAGGGCAGTGCCATCGGTGCCACCGCACCGGGCGCTGACTTGGGGTGGGGGCGTCATATTTGCAACTATATTAACATTTTAAAAGCACCTGCTGCTGCGATCCTGGCCTCCAGCAATTTTCAGGCATCACTTAAAATGTCAAGATAACTCCGGTAATTAATCGTCTTCCTAGAAAGAGACCGGAGGTTTGTCTAGTGGAAGTTTTGACTCATCCTAAGGTAGCGCAGAGGATTAAAATGCCTGCTGCTAAGAACGTGTACCATGCAGATTACAAAGTGCATATAATGTAAATAGGTCAGTGGGTTACTGCTTCTGTAAAAGAGCTCTTTTTGTTACTTGTAGTTTATAAGTCAAAATCCTAATATAGAACATTGAGCTATTAAATGTCACCAAAAAGCTGCATGCAAACTGCAAGGTATATGTTAGAGCTATATGTTTTTGCACAGTCTTTCATTATCCTAATCTTCCCAAAAGGGTTCATTTGGGTAGAAAACAATTCTTATTATTAAAGAGAACCCCTAACAATGGTGTAACGTTTAAAATTCTGAATTTGTGCTTTTCCAGAATAAGGACTCAAACTATATTGCCTACCAGTATCGATGACATGTCACTCCTACACTACACCTTGTAGTCCTGTCTGGTGTAACATATCCTATACAATGATTTATACACATATGATTGTCTCTGTGCAATGTGTGTGTGATGTAAAGTGCTCTGACACCTTACACTGGTATGAGTGGTGCTATAAAGCTAAATAAATCTGAGAGACAGTGGTTATGGAGACTTGAGGGGCACTGTTAAAGGGTGCTAGTGAGGGAATCTGTGGCAGAGGTGGCCATTGGGGGGGCGCCAACAAACATTGTCGCACAGGGCGCCACCAGTGTTAAAGCCGGCCCTGAGCGCTGATCTCTACCTTTGGTAGACGGTAGTTCATCAGGGCAGTGAAAGTAATGTCCTCCACCACTCTGACAGACTGTGCTGGCTCTAAGAGCATAAGCCAAGAAATGCCCATATGACATCAACTTTACCTTCCTGTAAAATGGCTCATAAAAATCTTACAATTGTTTTCTACAAGAGCATAGAGCAGCCTACTGTTGCCCTAAACAGTTACTAAACTTTTGTGAGACACCCGTAGCAGTCGGCCACGAACTGCACGAAAAAGAATACAACTGAGCATGAAAAGCTACATGTATGAAATCACATTGATCCAAGCACATTCCATATGAAGTCTGTTTTTTCTTGTTAGCTTATATTACATAAACAAAATTGCCACAAATGGCACTGCCTGATTGCTTATGCCTTAAACATAGGGTCCGTGCCACTATGCACCCATATTAGTAAAAAAAACATGCATTCTGAAACTTCAACAACAGCCAGAAATTAGATCCACAGAGAGAGAAAAATTGCTACGGCTGGGCGCCTTCCTAGCATGAAAAAAAATGTGTTTTAAGGGCATATAGTGTACTAAACATAAACTTCTAGATGGCGGGCTGCTAATGCGTTTCTAATGCATAGATTATAAGGTTACCTCTGGTTCGCAAGGCAATAGAGATTATCACAGCTCTCTGGTTCAGTGCTCGGAGGCAGCAGACGCTAACACAAATCTAATTTTACAAGGAAATTGCTCAGAGAATGGATGTAATAGGGTGGCTATAATAGAACAAGGTATTTAAAAATTGCACGCTCAGGTGAGCAATAAGCACTTTAAAATTATCTCTGGCCGCTGACAAATGTATACTACCTCACAGCAGCTATCGATATTTAATAGCCGTTAGCCACCACACACATTTCATCCTGCCACAACATGATTTTAAGTACTAAGGTGACTTTGATTTGATCATATTTTACAGAGCTTAATCTTGAATCTATTTTTCCAATATTTAACGCATCTACATTACAAGCAATGTTGTCTGGCATACATATGAAGTGTTTTCTTTTTCAGCATTTCCCCTCTATGCGTGCTTCTCAAGCACACCTGCCACATTTGCATTTCTTTGATTGATTGGAAAGGATGATGCATGTTTCCCGCTTCTGCATAGAGAAAAGGAAATTTCCTGTAGTAATAATACTGTGTCATGTTGGTGGAATTACATTTCAATAAATTCTGGTTCAGGTTCAGAAAGTGAGCACTGAACAAGTTCACCTCTTTCCTGCCAAACCTTTAGGTTGCATTAGTATTATACACTACTGGCTTCCATCCTCTACGGAGTCCCTCATGTTTCAATTCTTTCTCATTTTCTTTTCAGCTGGTAAGTTGTGCTACTAGGAGTTCTCTTCAGCACGATCAACATCCAAGCCAACGTCATGGCTAATACACATTTATACCTACATTGGCTCCTCATGCTAAATTGTGGGATTTCCAATGGATTCCATCTTAAACCTGCATTCACGATCTAAGAATATTTAACAATCAAGTAGCGAGCTACCCGCTTTATCTGCTAAGCAAGTTAAGGTTTTACTTCTTTATTGAGGATTTGGGAGCATGCCTTTGTCGTCTGGCTCCTGGACACTCGGTGGTTATAGAAGAGAACCCATCTACAGCTGTGCCATGACCACTGCCTGGCTGACGGTGGCCACTGACAAGTTGATTCCTGTTGTTTTTCAGTTCTTCCTTTGACTCCGAGTGATTCCAGATCTCTGTTTAGGGTGGCCTAATTATCTTGACAAATAAGCCTATTTTATGCAACAGATATTACGTAACTAAAAACCCTTCAGATGGATAATCCCCATTTTCATATACATCACCCAAAAAGTTAGGATCAGGCCCCTTGAATTGTACACACACACACACAGATATCTTTGACGTCCTGCACGGATCATCCCTTTGAAGCTTGCTGTTCGACATTTATGTTTATTCTCTAGCCAAGTTATAAAACCAAGACAAGAGCGGCTTCCAAATATATGTCAACAATGAATAAATTCACTTCGAGCTAGATAACCATTCAGACAATGTCACCAATATTACCTAATGCTTGAACCATGTATTCTACTGGTTGAAGAAGATCAGCCTGTCCATGAATGGACACAAAACAGGCATCTTTGTAATGGAACTACATGAGCCCAGCTTCCATCGTTTTGGTTGGCCCAAAAGGTATGGATATCCCACACAGCCTCCCAAAGAGCCAGGAACCTAGAGATACCTTTTGACTCTGAACTCTTGCTCCACCTCCAAGTCAATGCAGTATTCAAAGGTATCAATCTCCCACATGCCAGCTTTCAAAATACATCTACTACATTAAACTGATCACAGGGTGAAGTTGAGAGGCACTCATGTCAGGAGACACCTGGATGTCTGCAATACGATCTTAATGGATCTACCTACACAAGAAACTCAGCCAGGCTGCAACAGGTACAAAATCAGACAATAAGACTGCAAAAAAAGCTCCAAAAGCCTGCTCAGAAAGCTCTCGACTAGCTGCAAGTAGAAGCCAGCATCAAAGTTAATGTATTATGTACTGTCCACATGTCCTACTGAAGCAAAGGCCCGCTGTATCTGCAGAAATTGATCAAATTACCCCAGCCAGAATCCTCAGATCATCTGTCTACCTTATTGATAAATGATCATTCAAGAGATCAAAACACTGAAGCAATTCCATTCGACTGCAGGACCCTAGGCTATGACGTGCCCTCAACTCCTTCCTGAGATCTTAAATCGTCTACTTGCAATTCAAGAAACTCCTAAATATTGAATTGTTTGGCTTGCCTTCCACTGAACTCCTAACTGTTGAAGGGATGCAATCAAAGAACACTGGATTCAGGTGACCCCCTATCTGAGCGGACTCTAGCTTGTATTGTCTCTGGTATCTTCATGCAACCACACATGGTCAGTTGATCGAGTGCTCTGATGTAAGTGGCAAGTGACACAAAATGCTGTATTCACAATGAATACAAAATGGAAAACTATGGTACAGTCCTTTTTAGGGTCTATAACATGGACCATTTTTAGGGCAAGGACATTATGTAATGGTACTAAATTGAAACCTGTGGGGTGTAGGTGCAAGAGGTGCTACATCTGACCCCTAAGTGTCATGGTTCTGGGACCGAGGGCTCACCTGGGGGCCCAACATGCGGAGTGGATGCGGTGCATGATTGATCCCGCTTCCTTATGTGGGAGCTACGGAACTCAGTGGCGTTATACAGCTGGAGGTCAGCGTTCTAGAGACCTCCAGCCGGAATCACCTTACGAAGCCTCAGCGTGAGTTGAACTTCCGGGTGAGACCACATTTAAACCTGTGGCGTTCAACCCAGCGCTGCTTCGAATTGAGCCTCGACGCGCGAGTCCGGAAGAGACCAGCGCCTCTGCAGAGCATTCCGCTCTGAATCCCTGGATTGCAGTGGATCGTGGCGGTTCACTATGGCTTGCCTGGACCGTCTTTGCCCTCACAAGTGAGTACTGACCAGTGGTACTGTGTGGGACTATCATTGAACAGCGCAGGAGTGCTTATACTTTTCTTGAGCACAACACGTGGGGCAGTTCCTAAACTGCCATTGTCTACACGCGCAGGAGCGCATATTTATTCTTGGGTAAAACATTACTTGTGGCAGTTATCCAACTGCTGTTTTCTACATGCGCAGGAGCGCTTATCTTTTCCTTTGGGAGCAATACCTGTAGCAGTTTTCAAACTGTTAACCCCCATAAGTTCAGGAGCGCTTATACTTTTCTTGAGTACAACACGTTGGGCAGTTCCTAAACTGCCATTGTCTACACACACAGGAGCGCATATTTATTCTTGGGGAAACCATTACTTGTGGCAGTTATCCAACTGCTGTTTTCTACATGCGCAGGAACGCTTATCTTTTTTCTTTTGGGAGCAATACCTGTGGCAGTTTCCAAACTGTTAACCCCCATACTAGCAGGAGCGCTTGTAGTTTTGTATCTTGTTCCTTGCACATGAGCGCTTACCCTGATGTCCTCTTTTCAGTGAAGTGTTAACTGAGATTCCTGAGGATATCCTGGTTGTTGGCATGAACCATTTTCCCAGGTGTTAACACATGTTCAAACTGTGTTTCTTTATTTCTTGTGCGGATGGGTTTATGCATGTGACCTAGGGGAATGGATTATCTGATGCTGTGATTTATCCCTATAGGTTGCTGTTCCTAGACGGGTCCATGGTTTTTACCTACACAAACCATTCTTTTGGGTTCCATCCTCTACATAATGACAGATTGTTTATAGCCAGGTATATATCCATTACCCGGGGCAGGGAAGGGGTAAGTACTCTTGTCACCAGGCAAGGTAGATTCTGACTTCTGTCTTTCTTGTTTAAAGATCTGCATACAGAAGAACACGCACTATACCATCTAGGATTCCCTCTCCCGTCCCCAACCTTCACCCTGGTCAGTGTAGTTGTTATCACTAGAGGGGGGTAAGGGACGGTGGAGGTTGTTTATATCGTCTCTGCAGAACGGCTCCGCGAGCATAAGGTAAGGCTCGTAGAGCTCTTGACACTAAGATCGGTGGAGGGCATAGGAAGGCTTCACTAATGCATGATTCACACTGCCAGATAGAAACAGACTGATATCAGCCAGATAAAACTGCTTTTTCCCAATTGTTTTTTGTTCGTAACTCACAAAGGACAGAGAGAAATGAAAGGGAGAGACAAAGAAGGCAAAGGAAAGTTCAAAGAGTGAGAGAAGGATGAGAAACGAGGGGAAAGAAATTAGAATGCAAAAGAAACAACGCGGCGGAGGAGCAAGATAAAGAAACCAAGAGACAGGCTTGAAATAAAATAACATTTATGGAGAAAGTAGTTATATAGCAAACACAAGGAGATGATGGACGGAGCGCTGAAACTTTTCAGACACTCACCCCCAGTCACAGATCTGGGTTGAATCCATCATCGTTCTTTAGCTCACTTCGCCACCCCAGTTCAGACACAGCTATCTGCAAATCAGTCTTGACCCTGTGCCTCATGGGAACAGTCCAGCCCGAACTGCCAAGCCATGTCTTCCCTGGACCGGAAACAAGCATCCTGGGACCGGTTTCGGGCTAACAGCACTCATCAGCCAGGCTAGCTTGAATCCAGTGGCAAAGTGAGCAAGGGACTCATGTCTGGGCATACCCTGCCAACTTAGGGCGAACAAAGCAAACACAAGGAGATGATGGACAGAGCGCTAAAACTTTTCAGACACTCACCCCCAGTCACAGATCTGGGTTGAATCCATCATCGTTCATTAGCTCACTTCACCACCCCAGTTCAGACACAGATATATGCAAATCAGTCTTGACCCTGTGCCTCATGGGAACAGTCCAGCCCGAACTGCCAAGCCATGTCCTCCCTGGACCGAAAACAAGCATCCTGGGACCGGTTTCGGGCTAACAGCCCTCATCAGCCAGGCTAGCTTGAATCCAGTGGCAAAGTGAGCAAGGAACCCACGTCTGGACATACCCTGCCAACTTAGGGCGAACAAAGTAAACACAAGGAGATGATGGATGGAGCGCTAAAACTTTTCAGACACTCACCCCCAGTCAAAGATCTGGGTTGAATCCATCATCGTTCTTTAGCTCACTTCGCCACCCCAGTTCAGACACAGGTATATGCAAATCAGTCTTGACCGTGTGCCTCATTGGAACAGTCCAGCCCGAACTGCCAAGCCATGTCTTCCCTGGACCGGAAACAAGCATCCTGGGACCGGTTTCGGGCTAACAGCCCTCATCAGCCAGCCTAGCTTGAATCCAGTGGCAAAGTGAGCAAGGGACCCACGCCTGGGCATACCCTGCCAACTTAGGGCGAACAAAGCAAACACAAGGAGATGATGGACGGAGCGCTGAAACTTTTCAGACACTCACTCCCAGTCACAGATCTGGGTTGAATCCATCATCGTTCTTTAGCTCACTTCGCCACCCCAGTTCAGACACAGCTATATGCAAATCCGTCTTGACCCTGTGCCTCATGGGAACAGTCCAGCCCGAACTGCCAAGCCATGTCTTCCCTGGACCGGAAACAAGCATCCTGGGACCGGTTTCGGGCTAACAGCCCTCATCAGCCAGGCTAGCTAGAATCCAGTGGCAAAGTGAGCAAGGGACCCACGCCTGGGCATACCCTGCCAACTTAGGGCGAACAAAGCAAACACAAGGAG
>CAWUFW010025671.1:0-41907 GCA_963921515.1 Calotriton arnoldi
GATCCCTTGCCAGCCGGCTTGTGGGTCCCCAGAAAACTTTCTAAAGAAACCAAAGGGCTCCCTGGTTTCTCCAGGCCTGCCCTGACTTACCCTCGCTGGGTGAGTCCCACAGACCTTGCTGGTCTGCGCCTTTGTCTCTTCACACTTTCCCCGAGACTTGCTGTTACCAAGGCTTGTTGGCTCCGATCGAGCTGCCGACACCGCAGTAAGCTGCAGACATTGTGGGACACGCCGAATCCAGCTCCTGGTCATCGTCGACGCCTCCTAGACCTCGTGGCTGAAGAGTCAAGGCAACCGCGAACGACCTGAATCTTGCGACGACGCTGGGCATCCATCTTCCTTGCCCCGAGTCACTGCCAAGTGACTTTGAACACTGTCCCCTCTGCTTTCAGGTCTTCCATTGTAGGAAGGTGGAATCTGACTATATGGTTGCCCCCACTTTTTTCCTGGTGTTTTGCTGGTTTATGACTTAGTTGGACTGGGACCCTGCTATTCAGGGCCCCAGTCTATCTGCTCTCTCTAAACGACATGGAGTGCACTCTAGGTGCACTAGTGATTGGATACTGTGGTGCCTTATGAGTCCCTAGTATATGGTACCTTAGGTACCAAGGGCATAGGTACTTCACAGGCCTACCAGGGGCTGCAGCATGTATTATGCCACCCCTGGGAAGCAGTCTAAATCTGACACCACAGGCCTGCTACTGCAGCCTGGGTGAGGTGGTGCTAGCACCCCTCACTGAGATATAGGTTTCCTATATCTCTCCTGCACACACATATAAACCTATCAGTCACCCCTAAAGCAGGCCCTATCAATCCTGAGGGCAGGGTGCTTGGCTTCTATGTGAGGGGGTGCCTCTGCCTGAGCAGGGCCCCTCTGCAGCTCTCGGAGTCTATCCTCTGGTGCTGTTTGTGGATGCGGTTAAACCATATACTATTAAGTGCATTATTTCCTCGCGGTAAATGCTAACTTTGGAATGGCTGCATCAAAACATGTCGTGTTTGGTGTCAAACATCTTGGAATACTACCCCCCGCCAATCTTGGCGGCGGGGGTAGCATTCCACCCTTCTAGAGGGATAAGACATGTACCTGCTGTGGAAACGCGGTAGAATCCTAAAGAGCCCTGGCATCACAAAATGGATGCCACCAGTCACAGACACTGGGCTGCCCTCCTGCTGATGACCGAAACTCGCAGTGGAGGAAGCCCAACAATAGGCATCCTGTCACAGGGAGGTGTAACCACCTCCCAGACAGGGTTTAGTGTATTGGGGCTGGGTGGGTGCACTCTTAGAGTGCTTTGAAGTCCTGCACTGGGGGAGCAGAAGGCTCCTCTGTGCATATGCCAGTTCAAACCAGCTCAGGGGCTACCTGCCCCTGCTCTGGCACGAAACTGGACAAAGGGAAGTGGGTGTAGCCACCCCCTCCCTTGATCCTCCCATAGGTGGGGTCATAGAGCTAGTCCATCCCCTCTTTTTAGTATAAGAGGGGGAACCTTGCTCATTGCAAAGCAGATAACCCCTAGACGACGCTCTACAGAAGAATCCTGGCCCTTCGACGTTCCACTACCTTTGGAAGACAGAAGAATCTCCCTTGGAGTCAAGGAGTGACTCCCCTGATTGGCAGGCACCAAAAACGACAACGACGGTCGCAAACTACGCCGCTCCCGCCGGAGTCCGAAGTCCCTGCAGCCCAAGAAGTGGATTTCCTGACTTCTCCAAGGCCATCGTGAGTCCCCAGCGAAGCTGAGGCAAGTGGACCCCACGAGTGACGAGGAACCGCGACCCCTGGGTACCGTGCACTATTGTCGAGTGCAACCCCTTCACAACGTTCCACGAACTTGTGCTTTGGACCACGTGTGGTCCCGACCTCCAGTAAGAATCCCTCCGAAGATCAGAGGCCTACACCGTTCCGAGTGACCGTGGGCCCCTGTTGAGTGATTCCGCCCAAGGTGTCTTCACGATCCCTTGCCAGCCGGCTCGTGGGTCCCCAGAAGACTTCTTAAAGAAACCAAAGGGCTCCCATGGTTGCTCCAGGCCTGCCCTGACTTACCTTCGCTGGGTGAGTCCCTCAGACCTTGCTGATCTGCGCCATCGACTTTTCTTCATCTCCCCGAGACTTGCTGCTGCCAAGGCTTGTTGGCTCCTATCGAGTTGCCGACACCGCAGTCAGCTGCAGACGTCGAGGGACACACCGAATCCAGCTCCTGGTCGTCGTCGACGCCTCCTGGACCACGTGGCTGAAGAGTCAAGGCACCCACAACCGACCTGAATCAACCGACGACGGTGGGCATCCATCTTCCTTGCCCCGGGTCACTGCCAAGTGACTTTGAACACTGTCCCCTCTGCTTTCAGGTCATCCTTCTTCAGAATCCAGGCTTGGATTCCACCGGACACTTCTTCAGCTCCCGCAAGCAGCAAGTCTTCTTTGTTCGCCATTGAAAACGACGCCGCGACCCGACACCAAAGGACACCTGTGCACCCGGCTTCCCTGGGTGAGGTAACTCCAGCACTACGGTGCTCCTGTGGGTGTGGGCCCTAGAACTACTTACCCTGTAAGTGACTTGCTTGTAGGTTCTCCCGAAGTATCCTAAAATTCTTTATTTCCAACCGCGACTTGCCCCATTGAAGTTAATGGCGATCCGCGCCTGTGTATCCACACTGCACGCGTCCCCCGTGGGTCCTTTACTTACCTGCCTTGGGTGGTTTCGTGAGGCCCCTGCACTTCTGAAGGCCCTAGGCCTTGTCTCCCTGCAAGTCGTTGTCACTAAGTCTCTTACTTAGTATATGGTCTGGTACGCCCCTAGGGCCCCAGCCATATTTTGTGCTTAACTTATTGTGAAACGTTGATTTGTGCATATGTTTGTCTTCTAATCTCATAAAGAGATTAGTAGAGAGTTATTTAGAAATAAATACATATATATTTGATATATATACCTGTGTGGTGTCTTTTCATTTGGTGATTCAAGAGATTATATGGTAAAACAAGCTGCTTTACATTCCTCCGAGACTTAGCCTGAAGGCTGCTCTCCACAGCTACCACTAGGATAGCTTTCTTTAAAAGGTTGTCTTAAACCTATCTACCATAAGAGTCGATTTGCCCTGGTGCAAGGTGTACACTTTAATTAGTGAACAGCATATACCAGGCCAACTTCTCACATCCATCTTCCGAATCCAGGCTTGGATTCCTCCGGACACTTCTCCTGTCGCCGCAAGCAGCAAGTCTTCACTGGCTCCCATTGAAAACGACGCCGCGACCCGACACCAAAGAACACCTATGCACCCGGCTCCCCTGGGTGAGGTAACTTCAGCACTACGGTGCTCCTGTGGGTGTGGGCCCTAGAACTACTTACCCTGTAAGTGACTTGCTTGTAGCTTCCCTCGAAGTGTCCTAAAACTCTAACTTTCCAAGTGCGACTATCGCACTGACTCGTACATGGTTCGCGTCTGTGTTAGACACACCATGTCCAACTCCCTTTCAATTCCATCTGTAACCGCGTCCTTCGACTCGTACAAGGACCGATCGGTGTGTTCGCCTCGAACACCCAAGGGACCTTTAACATTGATATCTCAATCGCGTCTGAGTGCATAGACTCGTACAGGATTCGCATCGGTGCCAGGTCACCGCGTCCGTCCCCTGTGGGTCTCCTACAACTACCTGGGGTGGTTCTTGGGGGTCCCTCGATTCTAGATGCCCTAGACCTAGGTCTAGCAAACTAAGATTGTAATATTCAATTGTGCTAAACTTATCCTGATAATATTTGACTTGTACATATGTTCCTGACCTCTAATCTCATAAAGAGATTAGTAGAGAGTGTTTATTAATAAATACATATATATTTGATATATATACCTGTGTGGTGTCTTTTCATTTGGTGATTCAAGAGATTGCGTGGTAAAACAAGCTGCTTTACATTCCTTCAAGACTTAGCCTGAAGGCTGCTCTCCACAGCTACCACTAGGATAGCTTTCTATAAAGGTTGTCTTAAACCTATCTACCATAAGAGTCGAATTGTTCTGGTGCAAGGTGTCCACTTTAATTAGTGAACAGCATATACCAGGCCAACTTCTCACACTATACCCCCCACAACACTACACTATCACCCTATTACCACATAAGACAACACCCTCCAATGCCATACTGCCAACAGCACACCTCTTCTACCTCCTACTGTTACAAACAACACTTAGGTAGTGATGGAATAGCCTCTACAGTTTTCAAATTGCCCCTAAATCCAATTATCAGGCAGTTATGTGATATTTAGACATATTTTAGGGCATTTGATTGGCTACATGTAGCCTCTGTTTGTATGATCACCCGCCAAGTTTTTGGACTGCTGGTTTTTCAACTCTGTAGTGCACTGTGCCTCTAGTGCAGGCCCCAGTGCATATGCAGTAACCCTTAAAGTATGTGTACAGTTTGTTAATACATGATTGTCGTATTTAGCTTACCTGTATGTCCTTAGAATATGGTACCAGAGGTACCCAGGGCTAGTAAGTTAGATGTCACTAGTGGACTGATGCAATTAATTGTGCCACCGCTACAATGACAAGGTAAAACTTGCTGCTAGGCCTGCCACAGGAGCCTAGTTGTGCAGTTTTGAAACTGCCATCTCAACATGGCAAAATAAACTCTTTTTTCCATGTCAAAACCTTCCTTTTTAATATTAGTAAGCCACCCATAGAGAAGGTCTTGGTAGTCCACAAGGAGGGATGCTAAATATTGAAAGGAAGGGTGTTAGACTTGGCATCTTTTGGCGTGTTTCCCCTGACTTTTTGCTTTCTGACCTCCCGGTTTTGACTCTGTTTTTGCTGGTGTGATGATTCTGCGCACTTTCCTCACTGCGGTCCAGTGGGAAAGTGCAAGTGCTCCTGTATAAAATGTGTTATGGATTGGTGTTTCCATGATTGGCCTATTTGGTTTATGTGTCAGTCCCTTGTAAAGTGCACTGCGAGTGCCAGGGCCTATAGACCAAATGCTGTTGGTGGGCTGCAGCACTGGATTGTGCCACCCACGCAAACAGCCCGTAAAGTGTAACTCGGGCCTGCCATCGCAGAGCCTGTGCGCAACCTGGGGCTGCCATGTCGACTTGGCAAGTGCACACACTTGCAAGTCCCTAAACCTTCCCTTTGCTACATGTTAGTCACCCCTAAGGTAGGCCCAAGGTACCCCTGTGGGCAGGGTGCGGTGTATGCGAAAGGTAGGACATGCCCGGGTGTGTGCGGCATGTCCTGATAGTGAATTACAGCCTAGTTCGTTTTTCACTATTGCAAGGCTACCTGTTCCCCTAGGCCAGAACGGGCGGTTTTGATTATTACAGCTTATAATCCTAACTGACCCCGGGAACATGGTAGAAATTCGAGTTTAGTATGCCTGGACTCAGAATGATAAAATGCAGCTTTTAGTAAGGTTGGTTTTAACATTCTGTGTTTGAAAATACCACTTTTAGAAAGTGGGTATTTTCTTGCCTAACCATCCAAGCCTGCCTCTGCGAGGTTGTGTACTCCGTGTCTGGAATGTGAGTGACCGGGGCTGGGGGATGCCAGGAGACAGGGTGAGTCAGCGCAGGGCTGAATAGCCAGATCGACCTGTAGATGGGTGGGAGGGGTCGCACCTGGGCCCTGAATAGGACAGTGCCTTCCCTCCACAATGCTGGCTCCACCTCCTGTGGTGCGTCTGATGTCCCTGGCCTACTCACTGAAAGAAGGGACGGAGACTTGTCAACAAAGTGCTCCAGAACTGGTTTGGACTAGGCGAAGGCCTCTCTGCCTTCAGAGAACAAAGGAATTTGGGATATAAATATTGGGGCCCTGACCCCATGAATTTAGATCTCGCTGGAATCAAGGAACCTGCCAAGACGAAGCGCTGGAAGAGCTGCCAGGAGGAGTACTGCCCCTTTGCTGTGTTGTTGCT
This sequence comes from Calotriton arnoldi, assembly GCA_963921515.1. Lineage (NCBI taxonomy): Eukaryota > Metazoa > Chordata > Amphibia > Caudata > Salamandridae > Calotriton > Calotriton arnoldi. The sequence continues at coordinate 5,909 of CAWUFW010025671.1, forward strand.
TTGTTGAGTTGGCCTGCAGTTGCTGCTTCTGTCTTGGGCAGTGAAAGGACTGGACTGAACTTTCTACGAACTTGTGCTGAGTATCTCCAAGGGCCAGGAACCGAGCTGGCCTCCTGTTAAGAAGTCTCAGGGACTACAAAGACTTCACAAGCCTCTGGGTACCGCTTCTGGAACGCTGTTTCAGTTGCCACAGAGGAAGGGAACTGCAACCGACTCCGTCAACCGAATCCATCCCTGGCCGGTGACCTGTTTGCACCGCAGACCGCATCGCCCCGCTTCGCATCGCAACCCTGGTCTCACCGTGGCGACGTCCGACGCCGCCAACATCGAGCCGCTGCTTTCACCGTGACCTGTGGGCACCGCAGTTCGCATCGCATCGCTTCACTGGGCCAGCCGGACCAGACCGACACTGTCGCTGCAACTGGCTCAAGAGTCGAGACCGCACCGCAATTGGGGCACCGCTCGCACGTCTGCGACGCACCGCTCCGACTCGCACCGCTGTCCGACGCCAGCTCCCGCACTCCGGCTAGGTCGCCTGCATCGCAACCTGTCAGCACCGCACCGAGCATCGTCTCGCCCTGCATCGCACGCCTTGGACTCACCGACTCCGTCTGCACGACGCTCATCGAGCCGCTGCCTGCACCGCATCGAGGGACACCGCACCTTGCATCGCTCCGTCTTGCACCGCAACCGCGACGAACGCCGACCGGCTTGTACACTCCGTACCAGCCACAACGAGAAAGGTACTGTAACCGAGTCTGTTCATGACTCTGCTGGCCCGTATCGACGCGGTCGGCTGGAACTGTTAGACTCTGTGGTTTTCAGCATCACGGTAGGCTCGGACGGAGCTACCGACTCGTACGAACTTTGCTTTTGTGCTATTCCTGCAAAGAAGAAGTTAACGTATCAAGTATTCATTCGTAAAGTATAGTATTGTGGATTTTTGTCGTAATTGGTCTTGTCTTGAGTATATAAAATATTGGTTATTTTTCTAAACTGGTGTGGTGTCCGTTTGTAGTGCTTACACTGTATTACTGTTGGTTATGTGCAAATGCTTTACACACTGCCTCTGAATTAAGCCTGACTGCTCGTGCCAAGCTACCACGAGGGTGAGCAGGGGTTACTTCACGAGTGTAACACCCTTACCCTGACTAGGAAGAAGGGTCCCTACTTGGACAAAGGTGCAAACCCTTGCCAACTAGAGATCCCATTTCTAACATTGGTTGTCAGCGGTGAGGATAGGACTTGCGTTTGCACTTGACTTACAGTGATTGGTGTGCACTACTACCATATCGCAGACCATTACGTACCACATACTGGTTCTTTTTCTTTGGGCCTATTTTTGATCTTGCCAGTTTTCAACTCACGACTTTTGTCATGCCTGAATCAATTGCATCATCCGTTGCATCTCTGGAAGTTATCTTTGAGGAGGACAGGTTGGAATCCTACGCCGTAAAGGAGTTACGAGCGATTTGTAAAAACCTGAAAGTCCAAATTAAAGGCCTCACAAGGAAGGAGGAGCTACAGAAGGCGCTGAGGGCCTGGGTAGCAGCCAGACATGCCAATGGGCAGCCTGGTGATCTCAGTGAGGAGGCGGAGGAGCCTATTTCCAGGGTGGATGTGCTTTTGGGTAGGGGGAACCCGCCAGGTCAGGCAGCAGCAGTCTGTCCCCAGAGGAGCTGGAGGACAGGCGGGAGGCAAGGCAGTTTGAGCTGCAGAAGCTCAGGCTGGAGAGTGAGCGGGAGGAGAAGAGATTGGCCATAGAGGAGAGGAAGATGCTCTTAGAGCATGAGAGAGAACTGAAGGAGCTAGAACTTAGGAGTAAGTCAGGCTCAGATGGTGGCAGCAATTCGTCCAGAAAGGCAGACAGGATTGTGCACATTCCCAAGAACGTAGGCAAGGAGTTCAAGAAGGGGGATGACATACAAAGGTGGTTCCAGGGTTATGAGGCAGCCATACACATGAATGGGGTCCCTGAGGAGAATTGGGGAGCAGGATTGTGGCCACTTTTCCCGGAAGAAGCAAGGGATGCTCTGATAGCTTTGGGTAAGGGGTATCACCTCACCTATGCTGACATGAAGGATGCCCTTCTCACGAAGTATGGTCTTACTCCTGAAAAGTACAGGGATCAGTTCAGGTCCAGTAAGAAGTCTGATGCCAACACTTGGTTGGAATGTGTGGATGTGTTCTGCAGGTCTCTGGATGGTTGGGTGAAGGGCAGTAGTGTAACAGATTTTCAGGGGCTCTACAACTTGATTGCATGGGAGCACTTGTCTAGTCTATGTTTTGCAGATCTGCGCCAGCACCTAGTGGATAGTAAGCTAACTGACCCCAGGAAGCTTGCTATGGAAGCGGACCGCTGGGTGAGTACCAGGGTCCACAAGAAAGCGTTTGGGGAGACTCAGCCAAAGGTGGGCAGGGTCCCCAGCAGAAAGGTGGGGGGACAAGGGTAAAGCACAGGAGTTCTCTAAAGGGCCCCAAACTAGTACCCAGGGTAAAGGTTCCCAGCCCCCGGTGATAAGAAGAAAGGGGTCTCTACAGGGAAGCCTGTTGAGACCGGCCCCCGCAAGTGTTATGCATGTGACCAGGTAGGTCACTTTAAGGGGACCCCAAGTGCCCGAAGGGGACACAGCCACCCACCGGTGGACAATCCAAAGTGTTGGCTAGTGTAGCGCTTGGGGAGGAGGGGTGCCCACAGGAGGGTGGGGATCCCGCAGAAATGACCCTTGTCTCACTCGGGGACAGTGAGATGGTCCCAGGAAACCAGGTGCCCCCTAACACAAAGAAATATAGCACCTGGGTGACCATTAATGGGAACAGGGTAGAGGCTCTCAGAGATACTGGAGCCAGTGTGACCTCAGTCCGGTGTCACCTGGTGTCTGAGAAGCAAGTAGTCCCAGGAGCATTCCACCAAGTAGTTGCTGTCGACAACTCTGAGTGCCAGTGTATGGTGGCGCAGGTTCCCTTTGAATGGGGGGGGTCTCAGGTCCCTTGAGGGTGGTTGTGAGCCCTACCATGCCTGTCGATTGTCTGCTAGGGAACGACCTGGAGCAGTCCTCATGGAAGGAGGTTGAGCTCAGGTCCCACTTGGAGATGCTTGGGTTGCCAGAGTTGGCATGCGTGTCTACTCGGTCAATGGCGGCCAGAAAGGGTGATCAAGAGGACTTGGAGCCTGAAACAGTGGCCCAAGTCCCTGCCAAGAGAAAGGGCAGGGGGCGCGGGAAACCGGCCCCCGAAGTTCCCACGGACCGGGAGGAGGCGGACCTCGAGGGGGACGCCCCGGTGCCTACAGGGGAGCAGGTAGCCGAACTGGGAGACATCTCTGAGCTGACCCATTGGCAGCAAGAAGGGGTCCCACCAGGGAGGAGTTCTGCAGGGAGCAGAACGAGTGCCCTACTCTGGAGGGTCTGCGGCGGCAGGCTGCAGACCAGGCAGCTGGTAATCAGTCCGGGTCACATCTGATCTACTGGGAGAGTGGTCTCCTATACAGTGAGCCTAAGGTTGCTGAGCCTGGGTCAGCCCGTGTGCTGGTGGTACCCCAGCGCTTCAGGACCTTCCTACTGGGTCTGGCTCATGACGTGCCTTTGGCAGGACATTTGGGGCAGGACAAGACCTTTGACAGGCTTGTCACCCACTTCTTTTGGCCCCAAATGCGAAGGCAGTCAGATGCACACTGTAGGTCTTGCCAAACTTGCCAGGCAAGTGGTAAGAGTGGGAGGAAGGTCAAAGCTCCTCTCCAACCTTTTCCGGTTGTTGGAACACCCTTTGAAAGGGTAGGGATGGATATAGTGGGGCCACTGGATCCCAAGACAGCCATGGGCAACAGGTACATCCTGGTCTTGGTGGACCATGCCACCCGGTACCCGGAGGCAATCCCTCTCAGGACAACGACGGCGCCAGTGGTGGGCCGGGCGTTAATGGGGATCTTTTCCCGTGTGGGATTCCCCAGAGAGGTGGTTTCCGATAGGGGACCAATTTCATATCGAAGTATATGACATCCCTGTGGAAGGAGTGTGGGGTAACCTACAAGTTCACCACTCCTTACCACCCACAAGGAAACGGTCTGGTGGAGAGATTCAACCAGACCTTGAAAGGCATGATCAAGGGTCTAACAGAACCCATGAGGCGTAAGTGGGACGTCCTCTTGCCATGCCTACTCTTTGCGTACAGGGAGGTGCCTCAGAAGTCTCTTGGGTACAGCCCCTTTGAGCTCCTGTATGGCCACCCTGTCAGAGGACCTCTGAGTTTGGTGAAGGAAGGCTGGGAGGCGGCTCCCAGGAAAACTCCCCAGGATGTATTTAGCTACATGCTGGCCTTTAGAAACCAAACTGCCCGCTTCAGGAAACTCGCTCAGGCGAACCTAGAAGCAAGCCAGGAAGAAATGAAGAGATGGTATGACCAGAACGCCACTCTGGTCGAATTTCAACCTGGGCAAAAGTGTGGGTAATTGCCCCAGTGGCACCTTGTGCCTTGCAGGACAAGTGGACTGGGCCATATGAGGTAAAGGAGCGCAAAAGTGACGTCACCTACCTGGTGGATTTGCAGGCTCCAAGGAACCCTTTGAGGGTCCTTCACGTGAACCGCCTCAAGCCCCACTTCGAGAGGTCCGAAGTGAGTATGCTCTTGGCGACAGATGATGGGGTGGAAGAGGAGAGCGAGCCTCTCCCTGACCTCCTGTCTACCAAGGAGCATGATGGGTCAGTAGAGGGTGTGATCCTCTCCCCTACTCTGACTCAGGAGCAGCAGGGGGACTGTCGCCAGTTGTTGGGACAGTTCGCCCCACTGTTCTCTCTGACTCCCGGTGTTACTCACTGGTGTACCCATGACGTGGACACCGGTGACAGCCATCCTGTGAAGCACAAAATTTACAGGTTGACTGACCGGGTCAGAGCCAGCATCAAGGAGGAGGTATCTAAGATGTTGGCGTTAGGGGTGATTGAGCCCTCCCACAGTCCTTGGGCCAGCCCAGTGGTCTTGGTCCCAAAGGCTGCGGCGCCCGGTGCCACTCCAGAACTCCGGTTTTGTGTGGACTACCGTGGGCTCAATGCCGTCACCAGGACTGACGCGCACCCCATCCCCAGAGCTGATGAGCTCATTGATCGGTTGGGAGCTGCCCGGTTCCTCAGCACGTTTGATTTAACGTCTGGGTACTGGCAGATTGCCTTAACCGATGGGGCCAAGGAGAGATCAGCATTCTCGACCCCAGAAGGTCATTACCAATTCCGGGTGATGCCCTTTGGGTTGAAGAATGCCCCTGCCACCTTTCAGAGGTTGGTCAATCAGGTGTTGGCTGGGCTGGAGGATTTCAGTGCCGCCTACCTGGATGACATTGCTGTGTTCAGTTCCAGCTGGGAAGAACATTTACAGCACCTTGAGAAAGTGTTGAGGGCTCTGCAAGGTGCAGGCCTCACGATCAAGGCCAGTAAGTGCCAGATTGGGCAGGGTTCGGTGGTGTACTTGGGACACCAGGTAGGAAGCGGCCAGGTGGCGCCCCTACAACCCAAGATTGACACCATTCTGGCTTGGGAGCCCCCAAGACCCAGACAGAGGTGAGAGCCTTCTTAGGTCTCACCGGTTATTATAGGAGATTTGTTAAGGGCTATGGCACCATCGTTGCCCCCTTAACAGAGCTGACCTCTAAGAGGCAGCCCAGGAAAGTGATCTGGACTGAGTCCTGCCAGAAAGCTTTTGATGCCCTGAAGGCAGCCATGTGCACGGCGCCCGTGCTCAAGGCACCTGACTTCTCCAAGGAATTCGTCGTGCAGACTGACGCTTCAGAGCATGGTGTGGGAGCGGTGCTCTCACAACTGAACGAAGAGGGCCTGGATCAGCCTGTAGTCTTCCTTAGCAGGAGACTACTTCCCAGGGAACAGAGGTGGAGTGCCATAGAAAGGGAAGCTTTTGCTGTGGTCTGGGCGCTGAAGAAGTTGAGACCATACCTGTTTGGGACTCACTTCCGGGTTCAGACAGACCACAGGCCCCTCAGATGGTTGATGCAAATGAGGGGCGAGAATCCAAAACTGCTGAGGTGGTCCATCTCCCTACAGGGAATGGACTTTACGGTGGAACACCGTCCTGGTACAGAACACGCCAACGCAGATGGTCTGTCCAGGTTCTTCCGCCTTAGTGAAGAGAACTCCCATGGGGTTGGGTAGTTCTCCCTACTTTCAGCTGGAGGGGACATGTGTTAGACTTGGCATCTTTTGGCGTGTTTCCCCTGACTTTTTGCTTTCTGACCTCCCGGTTTTGACTCTGTTTTTGCTGGTGTGATGATTCTGCGCACTTTCCTCACTGCGGTCCAGTGGGAAAGTGCAAGTGCTCCTGTATAAAATGTGTTATGGATTGGTGTTTCCATGATTGGCCTATTTGGTTTATGTGTCAGTCCCTTGTAAAGTGCACTGCGAGTGCCAGGGCCTATAGACCAAATGCTGTTGGTGGGCTGCAGCACTGGATTGTGCCACCCACGCAAACAGCCCGTAAAGTGTAACTCGGGCCTGCCATCGCAGAGCCTGTGCGCAGCCTGGGGCTGCCATGTCGACTTGGCAAGTGCACACACTTGCAAGTCCCTAAACCTTCCCTTTGCTACATGTTAGTCACCCCTAAGGTAGGCCCAAGGTACCCCTGTGGGCAGGGTGCGGTGTATGCGAAAGGTAGGACATGCCCGGGTGTGTGCGGCATGTCCTGATAGTGAATTACAGCCTAGTTCGTTTTTCACTATTGCAAGGCTACCTGTTCCCCTAGGCCAGAACGGGCGGTTTTGATTATTACAGCTTATAATCCTAACTGACCCCGGGAACATGGTAGAAATTCGAGTTTAGTATGCCTGGACTCAGAATGATAAAATGCAGCTTTTAGTAAGGTTGGTTTTAACATTCTGTGTTTGAAAATACCACTTTTAGAAAGTGGGTATTTTCTTGCCTAACCATCCAAGCCTGCCTCTGCGAGGTTGTGTACTCCTTGTCTGGAATGTGAGTGACCGGGGCTGGGGGATGCCAGGAGACAGGGTGAGTCAGCGCAGGGCTGAATAGCCAGATCGACCTGTAGATGGGTGGGAGGGGTCGCACCTGGGCCCTGAATAGGACAGTGCCTTCCCTCCACAATGCTGGCTCCACCTCCTGTGGTGCGTCTGATGTCCCTGGCCTACTCACTGAAAGAAGGGACGGAGACTTGTCAACAAAGTGCTCCAGAACTGGTTTGGACTAGGCGAAGGCCTCTCTGCCTTCAGAGAACAAAGGAATTTGGGATATAAATATTGGGGCCCTGACCCCATGAATTTAGATCTCGCTGGAATCAAGGAACCTGCCAAGACAAAGCGCTGGAAGAGCTGCCAGGAGGAGTACTGCCCCTTTGCTGTGTTGTTGCTTTGTTGAGTTGGCCTGCAGTTGCTGCTTCTGTCTTGGGCAGTGAAAGGACTGGACTGAACTTTCTACGAACTTGTGCTGAGTATCTCCAAGGGCCAGGAACCGAGCTGGCCTCCTGTTAAGAAGTCTCAGGGACTACAAAGACTTCACAAGCCTCTGGGTACCGCTTCTGGAACGCTGTTTCAGTTGCCACAGAGGAAGGGAACTGCAACCGACTCCGTCAACCGAATCCATCCCTGGCCGGTGACCTGTTTGCACCGCAGACCGCATCGCCCCGCTTCGCATCGCAACCCTGGTCTCACCGTGGGCGACGTCCGACGCCGCCAACATCGAGCCGCTGCTTGCACCGTGACCTGTGGGCACTGCAGTTCGCATCGCATCGCTTCACTGGGCCAGCCGGACCAGACCGACACTGTCGCTGCAACTGGCTCAAGAGTCGAGACCGCACCGCATTTGGGGCACCGCTCGCACGTCTGCGACGCACCGCTCCGACTCGCACCGCTGTCCGACGCCAGCTCCCGCACTCCGGCTAGGTCGCCTGCATCGCAACCTGTCAGCACCGCACCGAGCATCGTCTCGCCCTGCATCGCACGCCTTGGACTCACCGACTCCGTCTGCACGACGCTCATCGAGCCGCTGCCTGCACCGCATCGAGGGACACCGCACCTTGCATCGCTCCGTCTTGCACCGCAACCGCGACGAACGCCGACCGGCTCGTACACTCCGTACCAGCCACAACGAGAAAGGTACTGTAACCGAGTCTGTTCATGACTCTGCTGGCCCGTATCGACGCGGTCGGCTGGAACTGTTAGACTCTGTGGTTTTCAGCATCACGGTAGGCTCGGACGGAGCTACCGACTCGTACGAACTTTGCTTTTGTGCTATTCCTGCAAAGAAGAAGTTAACGTATCAAGTATTCATTCGTAAAGTATAGTATTGTGGATTTTTGTCGTAATTGGTCTTGTCTTGAGTATATAAAATATTGGTTATTTTTCTAAACTGGTGTGGTGTCCGTTTGTAGTGCTTACACTGTATTACTGTTGGTTATGTGCAAATGCTTTACACACTGCCTCTGAATTAAGCCTGACTGCTCGTGCCAAGCTACCACGAGGGTGAGCAGGGGTTACTTCACGAGTGTAACACCCTTACCCTGACTAGGAAGAAGGGTCCCTACTTGGACAAAGGTGCAAACCCTGCCAACTAGAGATCCCATTTCTAACAAAGGGCATATTACTCTTGTGTTTAACATGCCCTGACAGTGAATCTCAAAATTGCTGTTTTCACTATAGCAAGGCTGGTAGCCCCATTGGCTAACAAGGAGTTACACTAGCCATCACGCTAAGTGTTAACTTTCTTTTTGGGCCTACAGAGATAGTACTCCAAGATATCAAATTAATTGTTACATTAAACCCCATTCATTGCTGAAATCGGATTTAAGGTAAACTTTAATAAGACACTGACTTTAGAAAGTCACTACTTTGTTTGCCAGACTGTTGGTAGCCCTTTGTGACTATCTGCAGGAGTTGTCACCTGACACAGCCTGTGTTTACCGTGCTAGAAAATGTGAAGCACTCCCAGGAACAGGGAACAAAGAGAACTGTTAGTGAGAGGAGGTGTGACCTCCTACAGCAGGATGGCCACTGGATGGTGGTCACAGGTGGCCCAGAGTGAAAGAGGCTACCATCTCAGAGAAGCAAATGTGAATCACACTTTACCCTGCCCAATCTTTAGTGTAGGTAGACAGGCTGGCATCTCTTCCAGAGGGGGAAGGCCCATTGCAGAACCGATTTTCCAGGAGGGGTGGTTCATTATACTGGGCACACCTCAGAGGTGTACAAATAGTTCTGACCCAGGGAAGAGGGGTCCCAACAACTTGAATTTGGACAGAGAGATGCACTGTGGGATTCGTTAGTCTCAAACCGACAGGAGTTGATGTAAAAGTGGGTAGGGTTGCCCTATGGGAGCAGTAGCCCCATCGGCTAGTTATTCACCCCCCCCCCACCCACAAACTCGAAGTGGCACCCCTGGCACCCAAACCTCAGTATATTGCTGGAATTAGGGAAGACAGAAGAGGGCCTGATCCTGCTGAGTCACGGGGCTGCACAAAGAGACACTGCACCAAGAAGGACATCACCAGCTGCATGCCAGAATATTACAAAGAGGAATAAGCCTGCTGACAAGTGAGTTGACAGGGACCCCAAGGGATGAACTCACTTCACTTTGCCACAAGGACTTCAGAGTGGCTCCAAGGGCTAGTGGGCTAGACCCTTGTTAAGCCACAGGACCACAAAAGGCTGAAAAACACTGCTTTTCCATTGGCCAGCTGGTCGCCGACCAAAGATTTGCCGTGTTGCTGCTGGTACATGCAAGGAGATCGAGTCATGACTCTCCATGAGGTGCCCAACAAGTCTTGTGCCCTTGGCTGATGTTGAAGTGGACTCATTCTCTTGCCCAGTGAAGTAAAAGCAGAGGAATCTACAGAAAACTTGCATTTGGAGACCTGACCAGTTGCAATTGGCCTCTCCTGGTGCATGCTGGGAGACTGAATCCTCAACTTAAGTTGTGGCCCCAAAATCATGGAGTCGTGGTTAGTGCCAAGGAGGGCTGCGCCCAAGAGAACTCCATAAGGAGAGCATATGCACAAAAAAGAACCAAAAGCTCCCACTAGGACTTCTACAAAAGCAAGCCAACTCCAGTGAGGTCTGTGTCAGAAGAGATGCACATGTTATCCTCAGTGAGAAAAGTTGCCAGTTTGGGGGTAGCCTCGAACTATCCTTTACCAATAAATATAATGAGGTTGCCCTCTGTTCCTCAGAGCCTGGGTATACAGTTATAAACTACAAAGCGTTCTGTCGGGTAACACAATTCTTCACCAAGAATTGTAAAAAATGTTGACCATTCAACATTGATGACAAAGGGTCACTAAATGATCCCTTTGAAGAAGTATATCGACTTTTGTCTGAAAGATTAATCAAACGAACATTGAAAATGATAAAACGCAATCACGACACAAAAGGCAGTTTCTAATTAAATATATTCATTTGTCTTATAGCTAACATTTCTTTTATATGATACATATTATTCACTTTTTTTTTGGTAAGTAATCAGCTGCCCATAACACAAAGCGCATACGATAAATCACAAAAACATATACATGGTGAGAATGAAATAATCCCAGTGTTCACACACAAAACATGAGAAAATGAAAACATATGGGACCTTATTTACAAGAAAGTGACGCAGCGCAGCACCTCAAGCCATTTTACTTCGCCATGCTGCCTCACTTTCAAAGCACAGGGATGCGTCATATTTACAACAATATGTCACATCCCTGTGCTTTTCCCTGTGCTGCGCACTATTGGCTGCCATGCGCCAATGCAGGCACCCTTGCACCATTGTGCAAGGGTGTCTGCGTTTTAGGGGAGATTGTTTTTGTGCATGAAGGGACATCTTCCTGCACAAAAACAATCATGTGAGGTGTTTTCCTCTTTCTATTCTGCAGCACGCATAGACAGAGGAAAAAACTAGGAGAAATATAAGTATTTCTCCTCGTTGCGCTTCCTTACGCCTCCCCTGAGGAGGCATAGGATTCTGACACATTCCCAGGTTAACGAATTGTTATAAATCTGGGAATACAGCAGAATCCATTGGTGTTGCGTGGGAACACCCACAGCAACACCCATGGCACACACACCCCTTTCACATAAAGCACGCATGAAAAGGGGCCGTATTTACAAGGCCACAAAAAGTCACGCAGGGTGGCTTCACAAGGCCTTGTAAATATGGAGCACCACAGTGCACTACCAGTGCATCAAAAAAAGTGATGACCCGGCGGCGCAAGGGGCTTGTAAATATGCCCTATAATGTCCTATGTCCAAAGATTAAAGTTCGGAATATCCTTTTATCTTCATTTTATATCACAGGATAGCTGACGTGGGACATAAAACAATGCTGTTGACATATGGTTCCCTTTGATTAATCAAATTCTTTAATTGGATTTGTAACTCTCAATGAAGGAGATTACCACATAATAATCCACTTTACTACAATAGAAACTACAGTTGTGCACTCTAAAAGTGAAAATTCTTATTAACACCCCCATTCAATGGGTCTGAGAAATAAGAACATATGGGGGGCACTGTCTTCTCAGCTTTTCAAATCTTTCCCATATTAAGGTCAGAAATCGCAAGCTAGGAGTTCAGTAGGGAAACAGGGGACCAAGGGAAGGCAAAGAAAGAGAGGCGGGGACCTACCTCTCTCACTCACATATAATGTTTCCTTGTTAACATCCAATCCTTTCAGTGGCCTCCTCCTTCCCACTGTCATCTCCGTATTCCACTCATCTCCTTCCACCATCCTTTTGCCTCTGTCCCTCCCTCTGTGCCTGATTTCTGTCCCTGTCCCCCTGGCCTGGCCCTAGCTGTAGTTTCTTGTGAGTTAGAGACGATGGAAACCCTTTGGTTCCTGACGAACTCCGTAGAACAATGACATAAATGCGTGGGTGTGGGTGATGGAATTCATGATGTAGAGTGTTCAGTTAACAATTACACACGGAGGAATAAAGACATGTACTACCAAGCTCCGTGTGTCGCATGATTATTTGCATATACCCGTGCTGGGAAGGACGCTACAACTGGCGACGAGATAGGGGATTACATAAACCCTGCAACACGAAGAACCGAGAGCGCTTTCCCAGAGAGTTTTGCCTTGATCCAGCAAACTGCTTGTGCGTGCCACATGTGCCTCAAAGCAAAAATCGACAGTTGGCATATGTGGAGTCAAACAGCCGTTGCAGCGTCGTGAATCGCTGGGAGAGTCCAGGAGCCTGGGTACTTCCAGTGCTGAGAGAAGACGGAGGAGAGGTATGTGGCGGCGGGGAAGGTAAGTTTATTTTATTTATTTTTTTCATCCCACCACCCCGCCACCCCCGATCCGAGGCAGCTGCCACAGATACTTTGATCCCAAATTGCAGATGGAGGTTGTTGTTGATGCAAGCCCCGTAGGGTTGGGTGTCATTCTTGTCCAACACACTGGACATCCCAATGCCCCAAGACACATTGTGGCTTATGTTAGCCAAAGTTTGTCAACAACAGAATGTGCCTATTCACAACCTGAAAAAGAAAGCCATGGTGGTATTGGCTTGTGAACATTTTCATATGTCCTATGTGGGGAGCATTTCACAGTTGTTACTGACCCACCAAGCATTGTTCACCATTTTTGGCAATCCTAAAGCCAACATGCCTCCTCGCATTGAGAGGTGGGGGTTGCGTGTGCAGGAGTATGATTATACGATTGTGCATCATCCAGGAAAAGATCAAAACCCTGCGGACTTCTTCTCACGTGTGCCAATACAGTGTCATAGCACTCCTTCTAAAGCAGCTGATGTCTGTTACCTTCATTGTGAAGTCCAGTGCCCCTGTTTCCATATGGGTAGAACAAATAATTGCTGCCCCGACTACTGACAGGGATTTGCTAATACTCAAAGACATTATTACACATCAATTGTGGTGAAAACATACTCAACGTCTTCATGATGACCTTGAATAGCCGAAATTCAAAAATGTGTAAGAAGAACTTTCAGTTATACCAGAGAATCTGAGAATACAAGTTATTGAACTGGCTCATGAGGGACACCATGGAGTTGTTGCTACGAAACAAGCTTTACCGGACAGAGTGTGGTTTCCTACTCTTGATGAAAGAGTTGAAAAAGGAGCTAAAGGCATGTCATTTGTGCAACTGTTTGTCTTCCAAAACAACCCACCATCCGTTAAACATGTCTGATCTTCCAAAGCATGCATGGGAGAATGGACATCATCTACTAGTAATTGCTGATGAATATTTGAGTTTTCCCTTGGTGGAAGATCTGTCATCAACTAGTCAAGACAGAGACATTGAGAGACTAGAAAGTATTTTTTCAACATGGGAGTTCCTTCGGTTTTTAAATTTGGCAATGGCCTGCCTCTCAATAGTTGAGAATTTAAAGATTTTCACACTCATTTAAATGTTAAGCATCAGAAAAGCAAACCTCCCTGGCCACAGGCGAATGGTGTAGTCAAGACATTTATGAGTACCCTCAAGAAGACCATTCAGCGTGCTGCGCTGGAAAACCTTGAACTAAAATCAGTTCCTCAATCTACACTTCAAGCATACAGGTCAACTCCCCAATCTAATACGGGTGAGAGCCCTCTCACTTTAATGTTTGAGAGAGCCATAGGCACCAAATTGCCACAATGGACCACTGAGAGATCTGTTGACATTGATAAACTTCAAACCACTGATTCATCTCACAAGCGCAAAATGAAGACATAAAAGGACTGACGCCGCTGTGCTCGAAACACTGTGTTCAACAGAGAAGACCATATTATCATCAGGCAGAAACAGAAACGCAAGTTTAATGCTTCTTTTGATGCTGCCCCACTGAGGGTTGTGACTAGTTAAAGACATATGATGACTGCTCACCATCCTGGAAAGTCCATTACACGAGATTCTTTACTTTTCAAGCACCTGCCTTAACCTTTGACAACTCCTGATGTCAGGAGTGAGACTCGACCTGCGAATCCAGAGAGCCCAATGATAATACCAATGTCTCTGTCACCAATGCCAGTCATGGACACTTCTCCGGCATCTTTGCAGCCTCAAATGGCTGGGCGATTGATTCGAGCACCAAGATGACTTATTGAAGAGTTGTAATGTATATATGTATTATTGGTACTTTTTATTTAACAAAGGGGGAGATGTAGTGTTTTGTGAGTTAGAGATGACAGGACCCTTTTGGTTCCTGATGGACTCCATAGAACAGTAACATAAGTGAGTGGGTGATAGAATTCATGATCTAGAATGTTCAGTTAACAGTTACACACTGAGGAATAAAGACGTGTACTGCAAAGCTCCTTGTGTTGCATGATCGTTTGCATGTACCTGGGCTGGAAAGGATGCTACACCAGCTCCTGTGTCCGTGTGCCTCACTCCCTGCCCATGTCTTCCTGTCTCAGTCCCTTCCCTATCCCTGTCCATATTCCACTCCAGTGTCGCATGATCCTCCCTTCTTCAATGTCTCCATCCCTTTCATTGCCCCTCCAACCGTCTGTATCCCTGATCCTCCCTTCCTATCACTGTCCCTCCTTGTCGCCCCCTTTCTCTCAACCTGTCCTTGTTCCCATGTCTGTTTCCATCTCACTGTGCCTCCCCCTTGTCCATGACCCTCTCTCTATCTCGCCCTCTTCGTCCCTATTCTTGTCTATCCTATCCATCCCTATCCATGGCCCCTCCCCAGTCCTTGCCACTGCCTCCTTGTCCTTCCATCTGCCCCTTCCTCTGTCCCTGTGTCTTCCTATCCCTGCCCCTTCATCTCTTTCTCCATCCTTCCCACTGTTCATGTCCCTCTCTTTCCCTTCGTCCTTCTCCAGGCCATCTCTTTGTGCCTGTTGCCTCTCCCCTTCTTCACTCTGTCCTTCCTTTCCTTCTGTCCCTGTTACCATGCCACTGCCCCCTTTTTCTGCCTTTCAACACTCTGCCCCTTTATCTCTGGTCTCCCTATCACTCAGCCCCCTGTCATTTTGTTCCCTGATGCTTTATCCATTTCTCCCTGTGCCCCTCTCTCCCTGTCCTTGTCCATCCATTGTCTGAAAATATAACATATATTGTATTGATGCACATGAAGCCTGCATTTGTACTTACATCTCAAAAACAGCAGGGCAAAAACTCACCACAGCAAGCAAAGTCATTGGGTGACGGAAAGGCCAGCGTGCTATTATATTTTGGTGAACTTTTGACCAGTGGTTGTATAATTTGGTGAATTTATGTCCACCAGTTGTGCATCTTTGTACGATAGAAGTTTCCTATACATATACGTATGTGTTGGAAAGTGACAAGTTTTGAGACCCTCTTATAACTTTTGAACTGTTTGACCAATCTACACCACATTTGACTTGAACGCCGTTTCTTGTAAATTTGGTGTAAATTCATCAGGTAGTGACAATCTCATTAAGAGAGTAAAAAGTGGTGACAATCTCATTAAGAGAGTAAACATTATATTTTCTATTGAGTGTGGTGGCAATCGTATTTATTAATCCATGAACCAATGTAGATTACTGGGAAGTATAATTGTGCGCTGTACCAGTCACAGTTTTGTAGGATTTAAACTGGAAAAGGTTTGTAAAATCGATGTTTTCTACTTTCGAATTTTCTCGGTGTGTAATTGTATAAATTGCACAATTGAGCGTTCTTTTTGATAACATTTTTTATTGTTTTTTTAAACATGAACTACCAGCAGCCCGCCCACGGTCATAGCCTGGGAGCAAGATCTAGACTGGTGTATGCTGAGAGAGAAAACAGCCTATGTGGCCCGGGGTTGTCACCGCAAATGGTCCAAGGTTTGGGCCCCCTGGAATGAATATCGAGGAAATGCATGTACACCTCCCCGTGAAGCCGATGATGATGATTCCCCATCCCCGTGAATTCCAATGAATTGTGTTGTTGTATTATATGTAATTTGATTTAACTGTAACCCCACGTGATTTTGATATTTGTACCTTATGTCGAGACTGTTTAATAAAAAGATTTATAAATAAAAAAAATAAAAAAAGAACTACCAGCAGCAGTCAAATACAGCACATCACAATAGTCAGTTGATATTGTCATTGACATATACGGGGAATTGAGTTTGTATTACCCAGTTGCCCCAGTCCTACATAGTGCGCACAATTCAAGAAGATACATTCAATCTATCTGTCCCAGCCATTTACCCCAAACCCTGCGGTATTTAACTGAACACCCCTTAGCCTTGAATAATGGTTTCTCCTGTGCTGCACACCAGTCCACGCCTCTGCGCCATTTCGATATGCTGGGGGATTTCGAATCCATCCAGCCAGCCGCAATGTCTCGCTTGGCCACCACTAGTGCTGTGGTCAAAAATCGCTTATCAGCTCGGGAGCCATCTAGGCCATCTGTAATACCCAGGAGAGTATGCAAGGGGTTGTGCGGGACCTCACAGCCCAGGACCTCTGTGAGCTCTTTCTCTATGAAATCCCAATAGCGAGTGATGACAGGGCAGGCCCATACCATGTGAAAGAAGTCTGCTTGGTCCTGATTGCACCGCGAACAAGATGCATTAGGTTTCAGACCTGCTCGAAAGAGGCGTTTGGGTGTTAAGTAAGTGGCGTGCAAATAGTATAGTTGGATCAGACGGAGCCTGGCAGAGGTGGTGATTGTCCTGGGTGCCATTAGCGCGTCTCTCCAGTCTTCCTCCTCAAGGGGCCCCACCCATTACTCCCATAGGTGTCGGAGTCGGCCTAACGTGTTTGGGGTGTTATTGGTGAGAGAGCGGTAGATCCGAGAGACACCTCCCTTTCCCAGGTTGCCCATCATAACCTGCGCCTCAGGGGCACTATATTCTGGAAGGGACGTGCCTTGAGGTATGTGAGTGTAGAGGGCATGGCGTAGCTGCAGATATCTGTAAAATTGTGAGTAGTGCAGGGAATAGCGGGTTTACAAATCCTGAAAGGTGCGTATGTGGTCGCTCGTCCACACGTCCCCGAGCTGCTAGATACCAATAAGGTCCCATGATCGGAATCCCTCTAACGCACTGACTTCTCGGAGCCAGGTCCCCCGCCAAAGCGGAGTGTGCTGGGTCAGTTTGTTAGCCCATTGGGTGTGACGCAGGGAGGTGCGCCAGGCTAGGAGAGCCGCCTGTGTCACCGTTGGCAACGTCCTGGGGATAGTGGCCCCGTACATCATCGCCTGGATCTTGGGTAAGTCCAGCTCACCCAGCTCCAGTCTGAACGCCGGGTCCGACCAGCCACCATTGAACCAATCATGCAACGTAAGCAAGCGGGTTGCCAAATACTATAGATAGAGGTTAGTCATGCTCATGCCACCATCGAAGGATGGGATCCGGCACAGGGACAGAGCTAGACGAGGTCTCCACCCGTCCCAGAGGAATTTAGTAGCTAGGCTGTCAAGCTCCTTAAACCATGCTCGTGGGAATTGAAAAGGGGTGTTTTGAATCATGTAGAGGAATTGGGGGAGTATCATCATTTACAATTGAGCGTTCTTAAATGTCATCACCTTTATGCAGTAGAATATTTATTATTTTTACATTTTTCCTCCGAGTAAACCTTTTTCACCCATTGAGAAACTCATTCTCCTACATGTAGTTTGAGAGCGTTTGATTCCTCTTCCCACCCTAGCAAAAGATGAATTCCTGTCCTTGACTGTAGTACATCTCCACACATTCCAAAGGTGGGATGGAAAGTGTTTGTCAATACAAAATGTCAGTGCTAATTAAGTGCTGAAACGTCCACTTCACTCCCCTTCCATGGGTTTTCCTACCATGTAAGATTACTTAGTTGTTGGGTATGATTACTCTGGAGTAAAATATTTTAGCACTGCAAGGTCACTTTTTGTGAATTTCCTTGGAGTGGTTAGTCCATTTATGGGCGTGTGTAAGTCTAATTTGTGGGCACAAATGGCTATGTGAATAGGGCCCTCGTATTCACTTTCATCAATAACCGTCATGCCTTTATAAACAGTATACTCTGACTTCTACTTTCCAATTTTAAATTTAACATTACTCTTAGTGAAGCTTTCCATAAATAATGTTTTTAATGCTTTTATTAACATACAGTGATATTTTACACTTTTAGCTTTCACCTAACATAAAAACTATTTAACTTATAATTTCTTTTATATTTTTTATAATCAAAACGTTATTTACAAAGGCGGGAAGAAGCATGACCTTTCACTGTCCCCTCTGTAGCCTAGCAAATAAACTGTGATTGTCGGAAGATCAGGGCTTACGTTGACCTGTCCACACATCAGCCACTAAGAGGTAAAAAGATGGAGGCCTATGTGTGGGTTTCCCCTACACAGTGTAGTTACTGCATATGTCTTCCCTTCCTTTTCTACCCCAGCAAGTGCATGACAACCCAAAGCCTTTATTCTCTAACGTTTCTCACCCATTAGCAGCTCAGTGGAGAAAATAAAGAGGACACTGGGTGCATGTCCACTACATGTCATAGAAGCTTCACTGAATAAGACTATGTTGACCTTTCCCTCAGCACCTCACACAGTGAGTGTCGAACCAGAGATGCAACTCTGACTACTCCCACCCACACAATAGCAATTGAAAATCAGCTTCCTTCGGCACCTGTTCCAAAATCTGAGATCTTGGTTGATTATTGACATGAGCGTATTTGTCATAAGATCCTTCCACTAGTCCATTCTTCTGCAGTGCTCATAAGTCTATATATCCACTCTCGTGGGTGCTAAAGGCTCAGGCGTTGAGTCATTTAAAAGCCAAGTGTCCCAGAAGCACAGGGGTTGCGAGAGAGAGCATATTGATTGAATCTGCAATCTTTGGCAACCAAGAAATGACCTCCATGTACTGCAATCCTCTTGGTAATTGGAACAAAAATGTGACCTCACCAGCAAATAGAATAAGATCTGCTGACCTCCTATAGTCGATGGGAATAAATTTTAATCTTGAAGTACTGATCATAAATTATCAATCAAGGGCTAAGTATATATGAAAACTAAACCCTACTTAAACTAATTTGCAATCGGCATCCTTTATGTTACTGAACAATTGCTTGTGTGACCACCTGTGTCCAGGTACTTGTGTACAATGTAAGGTAATGTAAAAAATACAAATGCAGTTTTCGCACGGGTCACACACATCGCACTGGGTGCCCTAGCTCTTTTTAATTCCTGACCTCCACTAATCACGAACTGATAAGCTGGTTGTTTACCACCTAAAACTATAGTTGCAAAAATGCCCTATTTGCTTCTCAATTCTCTCTCTCCCAAGATCACTCTATCATTCCAGTACTGCCTTCCGAGCCAGGTATACGCTCCTTAGAACCGCACCGTCCTTATGTTAACATTAGAATCCACACCCTGAAAGTATACGTCTCTTTTCCCAATTCTGTCTGTTTCTTTACTCTACACTCCCTCCAATGTTTTCCTCCGTCATCAGCAGTGCTTTAAATGGGCCGGTACTGTCCGGTACTGAGTACTGGCACTTTTTTTAATTTGAGGGGAGAGTACCGGCACTTCTCACGAGAAATGTAATAAATTTAATTGAAGAGTACCAGCACTTCTCAGAAACAAGCAGGTACTCTGTTACAGAGTACCTGCACTTCTATTTTTCCATTTCAAGCACTGGTCATCAGTCAGAGTTAGATTCATTTTTGCCTGCTGAAATGTATACTGCATTTAATAATACAGTGTTCTTGTGCTAATACGTACCAAACAAGTATGTAAAATATGTAAGGCTTGTATATACGTTTCAGATTTTCTTGATATCCCAATAACCACTGAGGACACGACCTGTAGAACAGACAAGTTATAAGTTGTCGGACACAAGAAAGTAGTCCCTTGAATTTGTTGTTAGAAAACAACATGTTTCAACTACAATGAGCCATAGAGAATAACCTCTTCTCAACAGCAATGAGCTGGCAGAGAACAACCTGTTTTCAACAGCAATCATCTAGCAGAGAACAACCTGTTTTCAACAGCAATCATCTAGCAGTGAACAACTTGTTTTCAACAGCAATGAGCTGGCAGAGAACAGCATATTTTCAACAGCAATGAGCTGGCAGAAACAACCTGTTTTCAACAGCAATAAGATGGAATAGAACAACCTGTTTTCAACAGCAGCCAGCTGGCAGAAAACAACCTGTTTCAACAGCAATGAGATGGCAGAAAACAACCTGTTTTCAACAGCAATAAGATGGAATAGAACTACCTGTTTTCAACAGCAATGAGCTGGCAGAGAACAACCTGTTTTCAATTGCAATGAGATGGCAGAGAACAACCTGTTTTCAACTGCAATGAGATGGCAGAGAACAACCTGTTTTCAATTGCAATGAGATGGCAGAGAACAACCTGTTTTCAACTGCAATGAGTGGGCAGAAAATAACCTATTTTCAACTTTAATGAGCTGGCAGAGAAAAACCTATCTTCAACAGCATTGAGCTGGCAGAGAACAACATGCTTTGAACAGCAATTAACTTTTAGAGAGCAACATGTGTACAGCAGCAATTACCTGCTAGGGATTAATCTGTTTTTAACAGTAGTGAGTTCACGGCATTCCAATTCTAGTCTTATGATTCAGTAGAAAACTAGTAGCGTGGCATGGTCAGTCTCTGCTGCACTGTGCCTCTTCCCTGGGGTCACTGGTGACTGATAGATGGGCCCACAACAGAAATATATGAATTACAATAATTATTAGTCATGCCAGGGGTAAACGGAGAGTTCACTGCAGGTTCAAAGAACTTCCTGTTCCATACCCAGACATGGTCTACACAGCAAGCCATTGTATAAGAACTGGTAATAAACAATTCAGAAGTTTAAGCAAAGATAAAGTATTGTTAATGAATGGTTAAATGGCACAAGGTCCTTTCAGGTGCCTTGTAATAAGGAATACAAGTAGCTCGAGAATTAATTTACTGTTTTATTTTAGGGTGAAACTGATCAACATTTAACATTCCTTATGTATAAACGAATTCCCTTGTGCAAATATGTCACAAAAAAGGATATCAGTGAAACGGTCTTGTGCAAAATCTGAATACACAGGAGTCTACCATATTAGAGATTGTTAATACACTACAGTATTATTATGAAGAGCACTGCTTAAGTGAGAATGGTCCTTCATGTAACCAAAAACAAAGATTGTTTCTACTTATCACCTCTCCACAGTCAATGGCAGCTAGCTGGGAAGCCCCGGCATACAACACTGATGCTGCTTTCGAGCAGCAGACTCAGGCCATCTCCTGCGACACATTAGACGAAGTACCAGCAGGCCAATGGAAGCAAGACAATAAACCCTGGAAACGGCATGCACAGAACACGTGCTTTGACGAAGTGTCTTCCCTTCATGGCTCTGAAATCCAGCACTATTCCAAGCCTGTGATCTCCTCGATGGAGGGATCTTCAGAAATAACCAAGGCTCGCCGCTTCTGCATGGTGCAATCGCACAGACACGCTACTCAACCAATGTTGGAACAGCACAAAACAACCAGAAAAGGTCAACTTTATCTGAAGTGATCAGTCAGACCTACATGAATCAACGGATAAAGGGTTCGCCCAAATCTTTCTTTGTATGGAGAACTAGTAATCATGAATGCATCTTTTGGCCAGTAATAGACATTTGATTGCATTGGGCCCCAAAGTGAAACAGTACACAACACATCTTAAGCATTAGACTGCGCATGTGGAAAGCAACATGTTTATTAGGGAAGGGGGATTCAGATGTGGTAGCTTAGTTGATTCATGCAACTATGGGGGAGATCTTTGTGGTCCTTAACAGTCAGGATTTCAGGTTGCAGGGGGTGAACTCAGGCTTCATCCAATAAATCAAGAACTCTGAGTTGAGTAATACATTTTACATAACAGTGCTTAAAGGGCCATGGGCATCCCCTTCCTAAAGGTATGTTCTTATAAACCAACTCACATTTTTCATTTATCCAAGGAAAAACAAGACATGAGGAATAGTGCGAAAAAACTCACGGCTTAAAACTTGGGTTTGACTGCCCATAAAATGTCTAGTGCTTACGAAGAATTTGGGGCCTCATTATGATGTCGGTGGGAAAGCAATCCGACCAACTCCTTTTTAGAATCGGTTCCGACCGACTCGTATTCGGCGAATTCGACCGACCGATTACGATGGTTCCAAACACCGTTCGGAAAGTCTCCCATTGACTTCAATGGGAGCCTGTGATCCGACCGACAACTCAGGCTCCCATTGAAAAAAGGGGTGGTTGCGGAAAACCTTGCACCCTCTCACAGGCACCCCATGCTGCCTGCCACACTGTGCATAGTTTTAAAGGGGGTCCCTTGGATACCCCCACGGGCCACAACTGGAGGCCTCAGGGTCAAGGGTGGCCTGCTACGGGTCCCCAAAGTCAGTTTCCGACAGCCATTCCGTGTCGGACAGACCGATTCGGAAAGTCTGTCCAAATCCGACATCGTAATACGTTGGTCGGAAACACGGTCTGTAGAGCTGTACGATTCAGCACCAACTGACTCGGAGTCTCTGAATGCCAGTCGGAACCGAGTCGGAAAGACCAAATGGTTACCTTCTATTGTAATCGGTCGGTCGGAAATGTTTCCGAGCCGGTCGGAAACATGGGTTTCGACATGGGTTAAGAAAATCCGAATGCCGTTCGGAGCCTTTCTGAAAGACATCGTAATGAGGCCCATGGTGTCACATGCAGCATCTATACACAACAAAGGGAAGGGAGGGTCCGAGGAGACAATGTTTTAAGACCAGCGAGGGTTGACTCCCCATTCAATTAACAAAACACACAAGAAAGCCCTCAGTTCTAAACTAACATGGCATGTTTACATAGTTATGACTAGGACAACATACCACTTATGTACAGCTGCAACTGCCTACATCTGTCATTTGAACTCATTTGCCAGACTCATTTGTCAGTGACATCATTCACTTTATATTTTTGTTTGTCCGGAAGCACTGGTGCTATGAAAAGTAATGCAAAAAAAGTTATGCAAAGCTATTGGGAAAGCACAGACCCTCATCCCGACGCCCATGCATAGCTGGAAAGCTTCGCCCCGTTCACTGAAGAGGAAGTCATCAAGGCCATGGGGGAAGTTAAATCGGGATCCCCCTTGACCCCTGTCCACATTTTATCTTCAGGCAGATAGCACCCACCCTTAGCCCGTCCATCACGCTGCTATTTAACAAATCTCTAGAAACAGCAGTCTTTCCGGAGATTTGGAAACAGGCCATTGTGACCCCCTTACTGAAGAAGGCAGGTTCAGATGTGACCAAACCAGACAACTATAGGCCAATCTCCCAACTCCCATATCTCTCCAAGGTAATGGAGAAACTGGTCAACAGACAGTTGTCTAATTATCTAGAAGACAATGACCTGCTGGACCCCTCCCAAACGGGCTTTAGGGCTACCAACAGTACAGAAGCAACCCTCTTGGCCGTTTTGGATAACGTAAGAGCATTACTAGATCAGGGTAAGGCAGTGGCCCTGATACTATTGGACCTGTCGGCGGCGTTCGACATGGTCTCCCACCAGCTGCTGCTAGAAAATCTGCACGGAAAAGGGATACACGCTAAAGCCCTACAATGGCTTAGTTCGTTTTTGAGCAGCAGAACTCAAACCGTGCAGCTGGGTGCCTTCTCATCAAGTCCAAAACTTTTGAGCTGTGGCGTCCCGCAGGGAGCATTCCTGAGCCCCACTCTATTCAATGCCTATGTCTCAACCCTGGCAAAAATTGGGACGAAGTGGGGCTTCGGCGTTTGCTCATATGCGGATGACACGCAACTAACAATAGCCATAGGAGACGGGCAAGAGGACACCAGGACCAAGCTCAACAACTGTCTTACCGAAATCATGGTGGCCCCACTCACTCGGAGACGCCCCTGTACCCAAGCAGTGTGCAAAAAATTTAGGGGTTCACATCGACAACAAATTATCTATGCAGGACCATGTACGGATACTATGTGGAAAGAGCTTTGCCACACTGAAGCTTTTAAAAAGGCTCTTCCCATGGATCCCTCTGGAAAGTAGGAGGGCAGTCACACAGGCCATGCTTGTCAGCAGGATGGACTATGGAAATGCTCTTTTCGTGGGCATGCCATACTACCTTTTTAAACGTCTGCAAGTGGTACAAAACGCTGCAGCCAAACTGGTGTGCAACAAGGGCAAATACAGCTCAGCCACAGACTGCCTGAGACAACTTCATTGGTTGCCCATGCGTCAAAGAGCACGATTCAAACTCTTAGGGCATACCCACAAAGCACTCCATCACACTGGTCCTAAGATTCTCCAGAACAAAATTCGATTCTACGTTCCTCCCAGATGCCTAAGATCACATCAGCAAGCGCTAGCCGAAACTAAAAGAATTAAAAAGATCAGGACAGGGGGACGCACCTTTTCGTATCTTGCGGCACTGCACTGGAATGGACTTCCAGTAGAACTTAGGCTGATTAAAGATTACACCACCTTCAGAAAGAAACTTAAAACACACCTATTTCCTAAAGACTGACGCCATATTTGAAATCAGCTTCTGGCTCCTGGCACTAGGCCACTACCTCAGCGCCGTGATATCCCTCCGGGATGAATGTAGCACTACACAAATAAATAAATAAATATTGTCGAGGTCCCTTATACTGACTTAAACTTTAAAATGAACTTTACTTGAAAGAAAAAGCATTTTCTCAGCTTAAGAAATAAATAAGAACAAACGTTGTTGTGTAACTTGGCTTTAAAGCAGCGAGCATGCAGGACATCCTATAAGTGACAAGCCAGAAGATGACTTACCCGCACAGAGTAGTTGGTGCCAGTCTCCAGGCAGCTGTCGCCGCTGGAGAGAAGGCTCTTGCCGGGGGTCTTTGGAGACATCGGCTCCTCTAGGCCCATGAGCACAATGTCGTCCAGAGGCTTCCCCAGTATGTCCTGCTCCTGCCGCGCAGAGGAAGACATATAACTACTAAAGCTGACCTCTGTGGAAACAGGGCTGGCTGGCGTGCTCTCCGAGAGTTTTATCTTTGGCACTTCTTTCGACCCCAGTGAAAAATGTCGGAGCCCGAGCAGGCTGGCAGGGTTTGACAATTTGATATTTGCCATCTTGGGAATGAGGGTGCAGAAGGTGGTCGAGCTGTCCTGGGCCACCAGGGTGACATCCTCTGTTGGCAAACTCCGTGACAAGGATGGAGCAGGGGGGAGGCGCGAGCCTTTGACACGAAGAGGCGCGCTCTGACGGCCATCCTCCAAGGATGTCACAGAGTCATTCCGAAAGCGGCTGTATTTGGTCCTGTGCAGCATCCCTGGGTATCTGAAAGGTCCCAAGTGCCCGGAGTGTCCACTCGAAGTATGCAGGTCGCTTTCTCTCATAGCCTTCGGATTCTCTTAAAGGACCTTCTGCCATAAAGTGCCTTTCTTCTCGCGCCCAAACCAGAGGTGAGCGCGCCAGCACAGCAATAATAAACCGGGATTCCCCCGCCGAATGGCATTCAATTATTTATGAGGACTGGGGCAACGTAAAGGGTTGATATCCATTAATCTAGGAAATCAGCCAAACAACCCCGGTTAGGAAGACACTAGCAGTGTCATTTGGAGAACGAGCTGTTGGCGAGACCCAGGACACCATCGCGGTGACAACCAGCCAGGCGCTTCTGTCAGCACCCACCTCTCCTGGGAACGGGGCGCGGGAACTCCGCTGGCGGAAGAATTGCGAAAGAGACGTGCGGAAGGGGTTCACCCAACAGAGCCCGGGGCACCCTTCAGGTGAGCGGTACAGGTGATAACCGGGCGCAGCCCCTTCAGGTCCTTTCAAGGCATTGCTTCGTCTGAGATGGAGATGAATGGATAACAATTTGAAGACTGGATCAGCGGGGCTGGTTACAAATTCGCCGTGCAGAATTCCGTCTGCAGCCTTGCAGGATGCTCAGTGATGGATTTAGGTACAAGGCACACTGGACTCTTATTCCAGATAGCCTCAGACGGAATCGCCCCAAATAGACTCTCGTCGGTCTTGTGGGAATCTCGGCTCCCCTAAGCCTCCCCGTCTTCACGCACGTCCTGCAGGCAATGGCGATTTCAAGGCTGCTGCCGTTTTTATGAATGAACTTCTCTGAATGAATTGCTCGCTGTGTGCAGCCTCATAAATCTGTGAATGGAGCAGAGAGCCCCCTGTAATTGACAGGCAGCCCCAGGGGTGTTTCATTTGCAGCCAATCAGAAGAGACCACGATGACTCATCCACTATAAATATACTGAACTAGTGGCACGAAGATATCGAGGTTTTGTGAATAACGATTTTTATAATCCGTCGATGTCCAAGGGTTCGAAGAAACGTGTTCATATAATCTGAGCAAATGGAATAAATGCATTTTAGGGGCTAAATGATAAAGATCATCCTTTTATAACATGTTTAGAAAAGAACCCGGAAATGTAATCTATTGCTCCCCCGAAAGTAGGACGGATGGTGCAGTTCCTGAGGGAAGATGTGAAGCATTCTTCTTAGAATAGTTTTGTTATTATTGACTGTTCTTGTAATCTCCGGTCTACAAGAGCTTCCTGAGCCGGCCTAATTTACTTACAGAAGACAGATCACAAGAGCAATATGCAGAACACACAGGAAGCTCGTACCAGAGCCGGCACAAAGGCCAGGCGGTCCTGTTATTTCTAATTCAACTCTTTGAAATACTGAAATTACGAAGGCAGATAGCTCGCGAAAAGCAGTGTGTGTAGTCTTAACGGATACCTTATAGCAAACTCGAAAGTGGGTGTAGTTTGCATAATGTGACAGGTAACTCTCTCCTATAAAATGTACCAGCAGTCCAGTCCTGGAAATGGCATCAGCTATGCCCCCTGCTCTGGAAGTGATGCCACATAAGTCACTTGAGTTCCTCTCTGGAAGGGACATTACCTATGCCCTCTCACCTCAAAGTGACTTGCCCATGACCCCAACCCAACAAACGGAATTTGCCCATGCTCTCTGATTTGAAAATGTCATCATCCCTCAATCAATCAATCAGGGGTTTATAGAGCGCGCTACTCACCCGTGAGGGCCTCAAGGCGCTGGGGGGGGGGGGGCAGCTCCGGATCAGTCGAACAGCCATGTCTTGAGGTCCTTCCTGAAGGTGTGCAATGTTGGCGAGCGTCTGATGTTCACGGGGAGCTCGTTCCAGGTCTTGGCTGCGATGTAGGAGAAAGCTCTCCCGCCCGTTCTGTTTCTGCGGATGCGGGGGACCTCTGCCAGGGCAAGGTCGGCGTAGCAGAGGCTTCTCCTGGGTACGTGGAAGGATACTCTCTCGTTGAGGTATTTGGGTCCGATGTTGTAGAGGGATTTGTAGGCGTGGGTGAGGAGTTTGAACGTGACCCTTTTCTCGACGGGGAGCCAGTGGAGGTCTCGCAGGTGTTGGGTCATGTGTTCCTGACGCGGAGTTCCGAGGACGAGTCTGGCTGCGGCGTTCTGGATGGTCTGGAGTCTACGTAGTAGGGTTTTGTTGATTCTGGCATACAAGGCGTTGCCGTAGTCCAGTCTGCTGGTTATGAGTGCGTGGGTGACGGTCTTTCTGCAGTTGGGGGGGATCCACTTGAAGGTTTTGCGGAGGATGCGTAGGCAGTTGAAGCTGGTGGAGGCGGCGGCGTTGATCTGTTGGTTCATGGAGAGGGAGGAGTCGAGGATGATCCCGAGGTTGCGTGCGTGGTCAGTAGGAGTGGGTGGATTTCCGAGGGCGGAGGGCCACCAGGTGTTGTCCCAGGCAGAGTTGCAGGATCCGAGGATGAGGACCTCTGTCTTCTCTGAGTTGAGCTTCAAGCAGCTGTCTTTCATCCAGGCTGCCACGTTCTTCATTCCTTCCTGGAAGCAAAGTTTGGTGTCTTCGGGATTCTTCGTGAGTGAGAGGATGAGCTGGGTGTCGTCGGCGTAGGATACAATGCTGAGCCCATGCTGTCTGACGATGGCGGTGAGGGGGGCTATGTAGATGTTGAAGAGCGTGGGGCTTAGTGATGAGCCTTGGGGCACTCCGCAGTTGATGTTGGTGGGTTCGGAGAGGAAGGGAGGGAGTCTGATCCTCTGGGTTCTGGAACCCTGACCCAGATGGGACGTTACCTGGAGCTCTACCCCAGAAGTGACCTCAGCCAGAAACATCTCCTAAATTATGAATAGGAAGTGAAGTTATAGGTTACCCAAACATAAGTCTCCCACAGCCTTCTACGTGAACGGCTTTGGAGCTGCGGAACTTGTAGCAAGGCTTTACTGTGGTTTGCCTCCTTTTTGTAGAATCGCGTGTTCCGAGTTGCTCAAAAGCCTTTTTCATCTAAGGTTTTCTCACTGCAGCAGGGGGTGCCTCATGGCTCTTCGTTGAGCCCTACTCTTTTCAGTCTGTATATACGCCCCCTGGCTGATATCATCAAGCGCTACAGCTTTAACATCGTGTCGTACGATGATTATATGCCGTTGATAATTACTCTATCTCAGGAGGTGGCCAATACTGCAGTTCTGCTTAGATCTTGCCTGTCAGAGGTGGCTGAGTAGATGGACCTCAGTCGTCGCAAGCTAAATGCTGGGAAGACTGAGGTCCTTATCCTTGGAAAGGAGCCGTCGATCTGGTCCTCAGCCTCGTGGCCTGAGTCGCTTGGGCCTCTACCAGTACCTAAGCCAAGAATCTTGGCATCTGGTTCGCCTCAAAGCTTTCATTCGATAGTCAAATAACAAGCCAAGCGGGGCAATGTTTTAGGATCTTAAAAACCTTATGAGTGGAGACCTCCCCTTCGAGAACTCGACAGTGCGGTTCTTCCCGGATTTCACGTTGCGAGTACAGCAGGAGCGGCGCACGTTCGACGGGGTGAAACGTGCCCTGCGAGAGAAGGGGGTAAAATACATGATGCTCTTCCCGGCCAAGCTCAAGGTTTTGGACAATGATAAGGCCCTGTTCTTCACATCGCCTGCAGAGGTTCAACAATGGCTGGATGGGGGCTCCCATCGGCCACACCACCGTCGCACTGAAGGGGATTGGCGCGGGAGTCGCTTCCGTGCTCTTGAATCTCCGTCTCGACGCAGGGAAGGGGGAAGGTCCGCATCCAGATCCAGGAGCTCCCGGTCTGGAAGCCCTGGGAGTGAAGCACGTTCTCCTGTGAAGTGAAGGACAAGACTCCTTGCTGTGAACTGCTGTTTAACTTTCTGGACCTTAAGGTACTGTCTTGATGGTCTGATATTACTGCTCCTGTTCCAGCGCAGTAGACGTCTGGGGCTCGTCCGGAGGAGACATTGTTTTGTATGTTCTGGCTTTATGATGTGTTGAGGGGTGGAAGTTGGGGGCACCGGGGGGGGGGGCGTTACTGTGTGGTGGTGCCAGACAGCCCTATCTTAGTTTCTTGTTCATTGGGGCGACAGGCGCTCTGCTCTTGGGGATGTGGGTAGTTTTAGACCTACGGTGCAGGGTTGCAGGGTGGGGGTCATTGTTATGGGTTTGTGCATTCTTAGTATGGTTCTTTGGTGGGTTCTCGCTTCAGATATCATGCGTCACTTCCGGTGTCAGATAACATCCTTAGACGAGCTTGGTCTTGCCACGCGTAAGGGGGGGTCTCTATCTGGTGCGGGGGAGAGGGGGTGGCGTAGGCTCATCACATGGCCACACGACCTAACAAAAAGCTGACATTCCTCTCTTGGAATGTGAACGGCCTGGGGGACAAAATCAAGCGCACCATGGTCCTACAGTATTTGCACCGACACTCCCCAGACATTGTCCTGCTCCAGGAGACGCACCTCAAGGGGAACAACTACTTGTACCCTTAATAGGTATGGATACACAATGCACGCGGGTTTTACGTCCGGATCCAGGGGCACGGCCATACTTATTAAAAATGTGATCCCTCTGGTGATACAGCGTACATGGTGCAACCACTTGGGTCGCTATGCGGCCTTGTCAGGAATTTGGAGGGGCAGGCGGTAAATATATGCTCAGTATACATTCCCCCGCGGTTGCACGAAATAACGTTTCCGGATCTCAGTCAGCTTCTACTGGACTTTCCGCCTGGTCTGTTGCTACTGGGAGGTGACATGAACGACACACTCATGCTGGACATAGATAGGGAAACTCCCCCCCTCGGGAGCTAAGGGGCCTCGTCCATTGTTCTCATTCGCGAGGGCTCTGGGTCTGTCGGACCTCTGGCGATGCCACAATCCCAGGTCTAGACAATATACTCATATCTCTACGGCGCATGGCAGCGGGGCTTGGATTGACTACCTTTTTACACACACTACCTTGGCGGGCCTCTTTCAGGGCGGGTGTCATCAGGCGCGAGGTCTCTCTGATCACTCACCCGTGGAGGTGCAGCTTCACAGGCCAGTTCGTGACTGGTCTCTCCCTCCGAGATTGGATCCCTTCCTGTTTCGAGACCAGGACTTTCGGGAGAGCTTTGAGGACCGCACGGAACTTTACTTTGCTGAAAATGTCGGCTCTGTTAGCTCCGCTGGGATCCTCTGGGACGCGTATAAGGTGGTAGCGAGGGATTTTGTGCAGGCGGTGTGCGGTGCCAACCGTAAGGAAACCCGAATCCGGTGCGAGGAGCTCGAGCAGGAGATACTCGCCCTGGAGCGCACAGTGGCAGCGGACGCGGGGGAGGCCGAAAGGCTTAAGCACTCCCTCAAACTTAAAAAGCGATCCCTCCGAGACCTTGCCGACAATGCAGCTCGGGCTCATGCGCTTGCCACACAGCGGAGAGTATATGATCTGGGTGACAAAGCTAATAAGCTGATCGCGTGGCTGGAACGGAGAGATAGGAGTCGCACCTGGGTGTCCGAGATTCGGTCCGCCGGCGGGATACAGGGTGGCACGGGGGCACTGGCGTAGCAAGGGGGGGCGGAGGGGGCGGTACGCCCCGGGCGGCATGAGTTTCGGGGGCGGCGGCTAAATTAATCGCCAGCACTGCCCCCCCCCCGGCTCTTCAGCGCTCGGCGGCGGCAAACGGCAGGGACCGCCACGGGCGGCAGAGTCCCTAGCTACGCCACTGCACGGGGGCGGCCCTAACGGAGATTTTTGCCGAATATTATGAAAACGTCTACCAGACTCAATCCACAAGGGGGGAACCGGAATGCACTGAATTCCTGCCTGACATTTCCCTGCCGACTCTTGAGTCGGAGGACAGGGAGATGCTCGAGTCTGCTTTTCAGGTGGAGGAAGTAGAAAACGCCATGAGGGATTTGCAGTCTGGGAAAGCGGCGGGCCCGAATGGGCTCCCCACTGAGCTGTTTAAATGTGTGGCGAGCAAGCTAGCTCCCTACATGCTTGACATGTTTAAGGAAGCGTTTGAAGTGGGGCAACTTTCAGAAGACACAAGAATGGCAACTATCGTTATACTCCTTAAAAAAGGAAAGCCGCATGACCTTTGTAGCTCTTACAGGCCCATCTCCCTCCTTAATTTTGAGGCTAAGGTTCTAGCTAAAATTATCGCGAATCGGTTGGGTCCGGTTCTGCAGTCCCTGATTCACCCGGATCAATCGGGCTTTATGCCTCATAGGAGCACGAGGCTCAATTTACGACGTTTATATGGAGTCATGTACATGACTCGGAGCCAGCCTGACGTTCCAGCCGCTCTCCTCTCGTTAGACGCAAGGATGGCATTTGACAGCATCGAATGGCCGTACCTCTTTGCTGTTCTGGGAAAGGTGGGCGTTGGCCCGCAGCTGCAAAGGTGGATTCGGTTACTGTACACTGGCCCGATGGCCCGCGTTCGGGTCAACAGGGTCTTTTCACGAGCCTTTGCACTGCATAGGGGGAAGCGTCAGGGGTGTCCTCTGTCCCCGATGCTATTTGCGCTGGCCCTGGAGCCCTTGGCGGCGTGGATCAGGAGGGATCCGGTGGTGAGGGGGATTGATTTTGGGGGGGGGGCTGGGAAGAGCGCATCTCGTTGTATGTGGACGATATCCTTCTTTACATGCATCGGCCTCGACAAACGTTTCATCGACTCAGTCATATAATAAGGTCCTTTGGCTCCTATTCTGGATACCGCATTAATTGGGACAAGTCCCTGGTTTTCTCTCTAGCTGGGGACCCGCCGGTTCTAACGTCGGCGTGCTCGGAGATGGTATTGCAGGACAAATTTAAGTACTTGGGCATCTGGGTAACCAAGACTGAGGCGGAGTTCACATGGATGAATTTGCAGGTGCAGCTCTCTAGGTTGGGGGAGGATGCGATGCATGGGCGAGGGCTCCCAATTTCCTGAATGGGGCGGGCAGTCCTCTTCAAGATGATGGCCCTACCGCGCTTACTGTACGCTGTACAAAATACGCCCTATCGCATTCAGGACTCCTTCTTTCGGACAATTGACTCTGAACAACGCCAGTTACTGTGGGGGGGGAGCAGCCCCAGGATTGCACTCAAGAAACTACAGAAGGGGATGTATGAGGGGGGCTGGCAGTCCCGGACCTCAAGAAATATTATTGGGCTGCCCATCCCAAACGTTAATGGGTGGGTCTTCTCCCCAACAGATGAACCGGCCTACAGGGTGGACAGATTGGTCTTGGTTGAGCGCAGCTATTTGGGGGAGTTTTACCGTAGGGGTAGGGGCTCCATTCATCTACCACCACACACTAAAACGGTCATAGATATCTGGCACGCAGCGACTAGAATGACGGGGTGGGAGTTGAGGCTCACGAAACAGACCCCACTTTGGGAGGGTGACTTTCTGAAGGAGGTGCATAGATTGCAAGGCTTCCGGAAATGGAGCCTTATAGGTATTGATGTGCTCGGGGACGTCTGGAAAGGTGGCAAGATGGTGACATTCGATAGTTTGAGGGAGGGCTTTCAAATGGGGGTTGGTGAATTTCTTCGATACAGACAGTTGCGGTCGGCACTCCATTCTCAACTGACAGAAGGGAGTGTGCTTCCAGAATATTCACCATTGGAAGATAGGCTTCTTCTGGATCCTATGATTCAGAAGGCGGTGTCACTGACTTACAAAAAACTGGCAAACAATACTCCGGACTGTCTAGGTACCCTGCGGGAGGCTTGGGAAACGGACGTGGCTTTGTTGGAAGATGATGATTGGTTGGAGGCTCTCCAGTGTCCGAGGGAAATCGGTATTAGGGCACGCTTTCGACTTGTTCAGCTCCGGATCCTCCATAGGTCATATGCCTCGAGAATGGTGCAGGCCCGTATTAAGGGTGGTGGCTCAGAGTTATGTGCCAGGGGATGTGGTGAGAGGGGATCATTCTTTCATATTTTGTGGTCCTGCCCTAGGATTCAGAGGTATTGGAGGGGCATCACCCGTGTGATGGAGGCTGTGGTGGGGGCACAGGTCCCGCTTGAGTCTCGGTGGCATATTCTTGGCGTCTTGGGAGAGATCACGTGGCCGAAGTGGGCAAAGTTATGGTTGGCATTGGCGGGGGGGTCACAAAAAGGAACATTGCACCCGTCTGGGGGGCTGTGGAACCCCCGACTGTGGCCGCTTGGATCTGCGATTTGGACTGGTGTTATGGGGAGGAGCAGGTGTTGTACCAAAGCCGCGGATGTCCCCGCAAATGGGAAAAGATATGGGGGCCATGGGCATTATATATGGGTCTGTGATGGGTCCCACGAGGGGCTTTGAATGGGTTTCCTGGGAGGGCTTAGAGATGCATTCCAGTGGGGGGCGGGCGTCATTGCCTACCATATATGTGTACACTGTGTTCTATAAGGCGTGGCATGGCAGGACTGGCAACTGCTTTGTATGTATATCCTTGAACTGCTTATATCTGAAGCTTGGTTTGCTTTAATAAAAAGAATCTTTAAAAAAAAAACACAAAAAAAACCTTAAAAAAGATCCTCAGATGTTCGCCAGAAGAAGCTAGGAAGACACTTGTCCAGTCTTTGGTCATGTCCAGACTGGACTATTGCAATGTCCTGGTCACGAAGAGACAGGATCTAACGAAATAGTTGAGGCAAGAGAAGAGAAGGACGACACTCTTCCCCCTTACGTTTCTCCTCTCCTTTGCTTTCAGCCTCCATCACCTATCAACTCTCCTGACAGCCGTAATAGCCCAATTAAAGATGACCCCTTTAAAGGAGAAGGGATGCCAGGAACTGCATACGTTACAAGCACAAAGCCCAGCTGATGCAAAGGACGCGTTTATTTGGAACGCACGCGTCTCAGAGGAATCGGTCGGCACCTCCCCGAGCGACCAGAGAGGAATGAACCTGGAAGGCCGGCGGAGAGAGACTTAAGAGGAGAGGAGCCGGCACAAAGAACCTGAGGCGCCTGAGATCCCAGCCAGGAACAGACAGCAGTCTGCGTCAGGGAAGGGCTTCTGCTGAGGAGCGAGGATCGGGTAAAACTACATCAATGCGAACTGACCTGCCACGTTCCTGAAGGAACGTGGCTCTCTAAGGTGCGCAGGCATCTCAGGGACCTTTTGGGTAGGAGAGGTCCAAACGTCAGAGATTTATGAGGTTGAAGGGGGGAGAAACAGGAGAGATAAAGAACAAAACAAAAGAGGTGACAAGCAACCGCTTTTAAGGTTCCTTTTAGTATAAGCTCTCCTTATGACAGGTCACTGGTGAAGGTGCGGGTGAAATTCAGCTCATTCTCCCCCCACTCCCATTCCTTGAAATAAATAAGGAAGGAACCAGACAAAATACTTACCTGAGTTTTTGTTTTCATTTTTTTTTCCGAGGGACGATTGTGACTGGGCCCAATCGGGAGGAGACTATCAGGAAGACCCTAGGACAGAAAAGAGACAGTGTTTCAGACTGTAACACCTGTTGAAGAAAAATAAAACGAGCACAAAAAAAGTAACAGTTTCATAGTCCTATCTCTGCCGTTTTCCACAGAGTGCCACAGTCCTGTATCTGGAAGTCTCTCAGTAACTACTGATGAGACTCCGGCGGGTTGAAAACGCTGC
This sequence comes from Calotriton arnoldi, assembly GCA_963921515.1. Lineage (NCBI taxonomy): Eukaryota > Metazoa > Chordata > Amphibia > Caudata > Salamandridae > Calotriton > Calotriton arnoldi. The sequence goes on from CAWUFW010025671.1 coordinate 40,638, forward strand.
AGCTCAGCTTCTGCTAAACCTTCCAAGACGCTCTCCGACAGCTCCTGCCTTGGTGAAATTGCACTGGCTACCTTTGAAGGAAAGGGTTTCCTTTAAAGCTATGTGCTATTGCTACAGAATTTTCAACAACAAGACCACAATACCTCCTCCCTTTAGTCACATCCTACTCCCCAAGAAGAAATCTGAGGTCAGCAAGGGCCTCTCTGGCCATTATCCCCATCATTAAAAGGGCTCGCTTTGGAGATGCTCCTTTGGCTTCCTGGCCGCTAAGATTCCTCCTCTGCTTAGGCAGGAAAAAAATGAGTTATCCTTTGGAAAAATCTAAAGACTTGGCTCTTCAGATCTATCTAATTGATCTTTTTGCGGTTCTCTTGTTCTGGATCTCGTGATCAAAACCTTGGCGCTGTTACCAGAAACTAATTAATAATTTTGTAGACCCCACACCGAGCCTCCGTGAGAAATGGCAGAAAGACATTGGGAATTAGATGACACTGATTGGCAGAAAGCGCTGGAATCCCCACGGGAGGTGGCAATACCCTCCGGATTCCGATTGGTGCAGCTTAAAGTGCTCCACAGAACATATTAATCCAGGGCAACGTTAGCCAAAATAGGTAACTATGACACCCATCTCTGTTTGCGGAACTGTGGGGACACTGGTTCATTCTTTCACACGCTATGGGAGTGCCCTGAAATCAGAACATACTGGGAGGCAATCTTGAAAACAATTACACACGTTGGCGGGGCCCCTGTACCACCAGAACCCAAAAGATGTCTCCTTAATATATGGGAAGCCACAGATCTCAATCGCAAAACCCAAGACTGGGCAACACTGGGTATGACGATCACAAAACGCAATATCGCTAAACACTGGGGAGTGCAAAATTCACCAACATATTCCGAATGGTGTAATGACATGGACTGGGTGATGGTAGCCGAAAAGGCGGTATATGTAAATAGAGGATGCCCCAAGAAGTGGGAACAGGTGTGGGGTGGGGATTGGAACAAATACAGAGGGAACATTTTTACATTACCTTCTCAGGAATTATTGCCGGAATACAGTTGAACGATGTATCGTCATGTAAAAGACTGCAATATCCACAAAAGCGGACTATGTATATCAAGCAAACTGGTTGTGGTATAATATGTCTAATTGCTGTACTTAAATACATAAATGTGTATAAGGTGATTGTTAGATTTGGGGGTCTCTAGTTGGCAGAGGTAGGTACCTTTGTCCAAATAGGGACCCTTCCCGAAATAACCCCTGCTCACC
>CAWUFW010025672.1:0-41901 GCA_963921515.1 Calotriton arnoldi
CTTCGTTCAGTTACGTATTGCTGCATCTTTCAGCCCAGTACTGATCCTCAAAAGTAATTTTAACCGTACTTACCAGTAACTTGAATTTCCTTCCATAGGATATCATTGACTGCGTTTTGCTTGAAAAGTTTCTAAGTGTGGAGTTTTGAAACATTACAAATATTCCTCTAAAATCAGCCGAAATCCGAATTCCGATTTACTCACCTGTTATCAGGAGAGACCTCAGTGCTGCATCTTTCAGCCCAGTACTGATCCTCAAAAGTAATTTTAACCGTACTTACCGGTAACTTGAATTTCCTTCATAGGCTAACATTGACTAGTTTCACTTGGAAATTCTTCTAATTGTGGAGTTTTGGAACTTTAAAATATTCCTCTAAAATCAGCCGAAATACGAATTCCGATTTACTCACCTGTTATCAAGAGAGACCTCAGTGCTGCATCTTTCAGCCCAGTACTGATCCTCAAAAGTAATTTTAACCGTACTTACCGGTAACTTGAATTTCCTTCATAGGCTAACATTGACTGGTTTCACTTGGAAATTCTTCTAAGTGTGGAGTTTTGGAACTTTAAAATATTCCTCTAAAATCAGCCGAAATACGAATTCCGATTTACTCACCTGTTATCAAGAGAGACCTCAGTGCTGCATCTTTCAGCCCAGTACTGATCCTCAAAAGTAATTTTAACCGTACTTACCGGTAACTTGAATTTCCTTCATAGGCTAACATTGACTGGTTTCACTTGGAAATTCTTCTAAGTGTGGAGTTTTGGAACTTTAAAATATTCCTCTAAAATCAGCCGAAATACGAATTCCGATTTACTCACCTGTTATCAAGAGAGACCTCAGTGCTGCATCTTTCAGCCCAGTACTGATCCTCAAAAGTAATTTTAACCGTACTTACCGGTAACTTGAATTTCCTTCATAGGCTAACATTGACTGGTTTCACTTGGAAATTCTTCTAAGTGTGGAGTTTTGGAACTTTAAAATATTCCTCTAAAATCAGCCGAAATACGAATTCCGATTTACTCACCTGTTATCAAGAGAGACCTCAGTGCTGCATCTTTCAGCCCAGTACTGATCCTCAAAAGTAATTTTAACCGTACTTACCGGTAACTTGAATTTCCTTCATAGGCTAACATTGACTGGTTTCACTTGGAAATTCTTCTAAGTGTGGAGTTTTGGAACTTTAAAATATTCCTCTAAAATCAGCCGAAATACGAATTCCGATTTACTCACCTGTTATCAGGAGAGACCTCAGTGCTGCATCTTTCAGCCCAGTACTGATCCTCAAAAGTAATTTTAACCGTACTTACCAGTAACTTGAATTTCCTTCCATAGGATATCATTGCCTGCTTTTTGCTGAAAAAGTTTCTAAGTGTTGATTTTTGAAACATACAAATATTCCTCTAAAATCAGCCGAAATCCGAATTCTGATTTACTCACCTGTTATCAGGAGAGACCTCAGTGCTGCATCTTTCAGCCCAGTACTGGTCCTGAAAAGTAATTTTAACCGTACTTACCGGTAACTTGAATTTCCTTCATAGGCTAACATTGACTGGTTTCACTTGGAAATTCTTCTAAGTGTGGAGTTTTGGAACTTTAAAATATTCCTCTAAAATCAGCCGAAATACGAATTCCGATTTACTCACCTGTTATCAGGAGAGACCTCAGTGCTGCATCTTTCAGCCCAGTACTGATCCTCAAAAGTAATTTTAACCGTACTTACCGGTAACTTGAATTTCCTTCATAGGCTAACATTGACTGGTTTCACTTGGAAATTCTTCTAAGTGTGGAGTTTTGGAACTTTAAAATATTCCTCTAAAATCAGCCGAAATACGAATTCCGATTTACTCACCTGTTATCAGGAGAGACCTCAGTGCTGCATCTTTCAGCCCAGTACTGATCCTCAAAAGTAATTTTAACCGTACTTACCGGTAACTTGAATTTCCTTCATAGGCTAACATTGACTGGTTTCACTTGGAAATTCTTCTAAGTGTGGAGTTTTGGAACTTTAAAATATTCCTCTAAAATCAGCCGAAATACGAATTCCGATTTACTCACCTGTTATCAGGAGAGACCTCAGTGCTGCATCTTTCAGCCCAGTACTGATCCTCAAAAGTAATTTTAACCGTACTTACCAGTAACTTGAATTTCCTTCCATAGGATATCATTGCCTGCTTTTTGCTGAAAAAGTTTCTAAGTGTTGATTTTTGAAACATACAAATATTCCTCTAAAATCAGCCGAAATCCGAATTCTGATTTACTCACCTGTTATCAGGAGAGACCTCAGTGCTGCATCTTTCAGCCCAGTACTGGTCCTCAAAAGTAATTTTAACCGTACTTACCGGTAACTTGAATTTCCTTCATAGGCTAACATTGACTGGTTTCACTTGGAAATTCTTCTAAGTGTGGAGTTTTGGAACTTTAAAATATTCCTCTAAAATCAGCCGAAATCCGAATTCCGATTTACTCACCTGTTATCAGGAGAGACCTCAGTGCTGCATCTTTCAGCCCAGTACTGATCCTCAAAAGTAATTTTAACCGTACTTACCGGTAACTTGAATTTCCTTCATAGGCTAACATTGACTGGTTTCACTTGGAAATTCTTCTAAGTGTGGAGTTTTGGTACTTTAAAATATTCCTCTAAAATCAGCCAAAATACGAATTCCGATTTACTCACCTGTTATCAGGAGAGAACCCAGTGCTGCATCTTTTAGCCCAGTACTGATCCTCAAAAGTAATTTTAACCGTACTTACCAGTAACTTGAATTTCCTTCATAGGCTAACATTGACTGGTTTCACTTGGAAATTCTTCTAAGTGTGGAGTTTTGGAACTTTAAAATATTCCTCTAAAATCAGCCGAAATACGAATTCCGATTTACTCACCTGTTATCAAGAGAGACCTCAGTGCTGCATCTTTCAGCCCAGTACTGATCCTCAAAAGTAATTTTAACCGTACTTACCGGTAACTTGAATTTCCTTCATAGGCTAACATTGACTGGTTTCACTTGGAAATTCTTCTAAGTGTGGAGTTTTGGAACTTTAAAATATTCCTCTAAAATCAGCCGAAATACGAATTCCGATTTACTCACCTGTTATCAAGAGAGACCTCAGTGCTGCATCTTTCAGCCCAGTACTGATCCTCAAAAGTAATTTTAACCGTACTTACCGGTAACTTGAATTTCCTTCATAGGCTAACATTGACTGGTTTCACTTGGAAATTCTTCTAAGTGTGGAGTTTTGGAACTTTAAAATATTCCTCTAAAATCAGCCGAAATACGAATTCCGATTTACTCACCTGTTATCAGGAGAGACCTCAGTGCTGCATCTTTCAGCCCAGTACTGATCCTCAAAAGTAATTTTAACCGTACTTACCAGTAACTTGAATTTCCTTCCATAGGATATCATTGCCTGCTTTTTGCTGAAAAAGTTTCTAAGTGTTGATTTTTGAAACATACAAATATTCCTCTAAAATCAGCCGAAATCCGAATTCTGATTTACTCACCTGTTATCAGGAGAGACCTCAGTGCTGCATCTTTCAGCCCAGTACTGGTCCTGAAAAGTAATTTTAACCGTACTTACCGGTAACTTGAATTTCCTTCATAGGCTAACATTGACTGGTTTCACTTGGAAATTCTTCTAAGTGTGGAGTTTTGGAACTTTAAAATATTCCTCTAAAATCAGCCGAAATCCGAATTCCGATTTACTCACCTGTTATCAGGAGAGACCTCAGTGCTGCATCTTTCAGCCCAGTACTGATCCTCAAAAGTAATTTTAACCGTACTTACCGGTAACTTGAATTTCCTTCATAGGCTAACATTGACTAGTTTCACTTGGAAATTCTTCTAAGTGTGGAGTTTTGGAACTTTAAAATATTCCTCTAAAATCAGCCGAAATACGAATTCCGATTTACTCACCTGTTATCAAGAGAGACCTCAGTGCTGCATCTTTCAGCCCAGTACTGATCCTCAAAAGTAATTTTAACCGTACTTACCAGTAACTTGAATTTCCTTCCATAGGATATCATTGCCTGCTTTTTGCTGAAAAAGTTTCTAAGTGTTGATTTTTGAAACATACAAATATTCCTCTAAAATCAGCCGAAATCCGAATTCTGATTTACTCACCTGTTATCAGGAGAGACCTCAGTGCTGCATCTTTCAGCCCAGTACTGGTCCTGAAAAGTAATTTTAACCGTACTTACCGGTAACTTGAATTTCCTTCATAGGCTAACATTGACTGGTTTCACTTGGAAATTCTTCTAAGTGTGGAGTTTTGGAACTTTAAAATATTCCTCTAAAATCAGCCGAAATACGAATTCCGATTTACTCACCTGTTATCAGGAGAGACCTCAGTGCTGCATCTTTCAGCCCAGTACTGATCCTCAAAAGTAATTTTAACCGTACTTACCGGTAACTTGAATTTCCTTCATAGGCTAACATTGACTGGTTTCACTTGGAAATTCTTCTAAGTGTGGAGTTTTGGAACTTTAAAATATTCCTCTAAAATCAGCCGAAATACGAATTCCGATTTACTCACCTGTTATCAAGAGAGACCTCAGTGCTGCATCTTTCAGCCCAGTACTGATCCTCAAAAGTAATTTTAACCGTACTTACCGGTAACTTGAATTTCCTTCATAGGCTAACATTGACTGGTTTCACTTGGAAATTCTTCTAAGTGTGGAGTTTTGGAACTTTAAAATATTCCTCTAAAATCAGCCGAAATACGAATTCCGATTTACTCACCTGTTATCAGGAGAGACCTCAGTGCTGCATCTTTCAGCCCAGTACTGATCCTCAAAAGTAATTTTAACCGTACTTACCAGTAACTTGAATTTCCTTCCATAGGATATCATTGCCTGCTTTTTGCTGAAAAAGTTTCTAAGTGTTGATTTTTGAAACATACAAATATTCCTCTAAAATCAGCCGAAATCCGAATTCTGATTTACTCACCTGTTATCAGGAGAGACCTCAGTGCTGCATCTTTCAGCCCAGTACTGGTCCTGAAAAGTAATTTTAACCGTACTTACCGGTAACTTGAATTTCCTTCATAGGCTAACATTGACTGGTTTCACTTGGAAATTCTTCTAAGTGTGGAGTTTTGGAACTTTAAAATATTCCTCTAAAATCAGCCGAAATCCGAATTCCGATTTACTCACCTGTTATCAGGAGAGACCTCAGTGCTGCATCTTTCAGCCCAGTACTGATCCTCAAAAGTAATTTTAACCGTACTTACCGGTAACTTGAATTTCCTTCATAGGCTAACATTGACTGGTTTCACTTGGAAATTCTTCTAAGTGTGGAGTTTTGGAACTTTAAAATATTCCTCTAAAATCAGCCGAAATACGAATTCCGATTTACTCACCTGTTATCAGGAGAGACCTCAGTGCTGCATCTTTCAGCCCAGTACTGATCCTCAAAAGTAATTTTAACCGTACTTACCAGTAACTTGAATTTCCTTCCATAGGATATCATTGCCTGCTTTTTGCTGAAAAAGTTTCTAAGTGTTGATTTTTGAAACATACAAATATTCCTCTAAAATCAGCCGAAATCCGAATTCTGATTTACTCACCTGTTATCAGGAGAGACCTCAGTGCTGCATCTTTCAGCCCAGTACTGGTCCTGAAAAGTAATTTTAACCGTACTTACCGGTAACTTGAATTTCCTTCATAGGCTAACATTGACTGGTTTCACTTGGAAATTCTTGTGTGTGTGGAGTTTTGGAACTTTAAAATATTCCTCTAAAATCAGCCGAAATACGAATTCCGATTTACTCACCTGTTATCAGGAGAGACCTCAGTGCTGCATCTTTCAGCCCAGTACTGATCCTCAAAAGTAATTTTAACCATACTTACCGGTAACTTGAATTTCCTTCATAGGCTAACATTGACTGGTTTCACTTGGAAATTCTTCTAAGTGTGGAGTTTTGGTACTTTAAAATATTCCTCTAAAATCAGCCGAAATACGAATTCCGATTTACTCACCTGTTATCAGGAGAGAACCTCAGTGCTGCATCTTTCAGCCCAGTACTGATCCTCAAAAGTAATTTTAACCGTACTTACCAGTAACTTGAATTTCCTTCCATAGGATATCATTGCCTGCTTTTTGCTGAAAAAGTTTCTAAGTGTTGATTTTTGAAACATACAAATATTCCTCTAAAATCAGCCGAAATCCGAATTCTGATTTACTCACCTGTTATCAGGAGAGACCTCAGTGATGCATCTTTCAGCCCAGTACTGGTCCTGAAAAGTAATTTTAACCGTACTTACCAGTAACTTGAATTTCCTTCCATAGGCTAACATTGACTGGTTTCACTTGGAAATTCTTCTAAGTGTGGAGTTTTGGAACTTTAAAATATTCCTCTAAAATCAGCCGAAATACGAATTCCGATTTACTCACCTGTTATCAGGAGAGACCTCAGTGCTGCATCTTTCAGCCCAGTACTGATCCTGAAAAGTAATTTTAACCGTACTTACCAGTAACTTGAATTTCCTTCCATAGGAATCCATTGTCTGGTTTTCAGCAGAAAAGTTTCAAAGTGTCGATTTTCACAAACTACAAATATTCCTAAAAAATCGCCTGTATGACTTAAACGCATTCTTTCAACTGTTTACAGGAGATGCACCAGTGCTGGATCCAGGATCCAACACTGAGTAAGAAAAAGTAACGATAACAGTTTTTAACTTCTAAGTGAATTTCCTTCCATAGGATAACATTGGTGATTCTATGAGAAAAAGTTTCTAAGTGTGAACTTTTAAAGTACAATAATATTCCTTAAAAATCACGACTGTAACCAAAACGCTTTTACTCAACTGTTTACAGGAGATGTCCCAGGACTGAATCTAGGATCCAGTAATGTGGTTAGAAAAGTAATCCATAAAGTAACTAATTGCATTTAACTAGAAATTCACATTGAGCTGAATGTTGCATTGTGTTTGAAAATGTGTTGCCCATTGCAACAACTGTAACTACTGTACTTAAAAGTCTATTGCCTATGTGCAAAGTAATTAAACTAAAGTAATTCATTCTGAGAAAGTATTTTTTGTAATGTAATGTATAATGTAATTACAATGTAATTTAAAAAATAAAATATGTAAAAAAAAATTGTTTCTAAAAAATTTGGAAATTAGTATGAAAAAATGTATATAACAATTAATACATTTAAAAATTGTCATTTACAAAACCTTTGAAATTCACTGAAAAAACTGTAGGTTTCAGACATGTTATAGTTACAAATTAGCATTTAAAAAACCGTTGAAATTCACTGAAAAAACCATAGGTTTCAGGGACGTTATAGTTACAAATTAGCATTTAAAAAACCTTTGAAATTCACTGAAAAAACCATAGGTTTTAGGGACAGTTATAGTTAGTTGGACATTGCACTCGTACAAAACCCGTGAAATTCCCCCGTTATAGTTAGTCCAGCTAACTATAACTCGCGCCCCGCAATGCAATGCTGATGACGTCACATATTACATCACTCATGACATGGTCAGTGACATCACTGATGACATCACTGATGACATCTCAAATGACATCACTGATGACATCATCCACGTGATAATCTGATGCACCTCCTCACACTCTAATATAACCTTTGATACACCCACTCTAAATTACAGACTGCCATTCGCAAAACCATAGACACTCCAACACCAATAACTACATACCCACTCACTGATTCTTAGGTCTACGCACACATCCACTCACTCACCCGTACAGTCACTCATACTTACGGTCACTCAGTACAGGACTATCATATGCACTCATACTCCTATATAGACACTCAAACACCGCCACTCATCCATAGAGGTACTCACACACCTAGTCAGTCATGCAAATAATTAAACACACTACCATTTACTCACCTATACAGTTATACACACACCAGCTCACTTACTCATACAAATAGTAGCACATTCTTACGCTCTTATACAATCACTGATACAAGCACACACTCATCCATCCAGCCACTATCACAATCACTCACTCTCGCTTATAGCTATTTATATACTCCAACACACATATATACTGCCTTTCACATATGTAGTTACTCACACATGTACCACTGGGACATACATTCACTCACTAACACACTCTTACACACACTTACCCACCCATACAGTCTATCACAGTTGCACTCTTGAAACCATCCACCCAGTGAATCACCCACTCACACATCTATGCACAGAGTTGCACACACCCCTCCCACACAAACACTCAGGCACCCATACAGATACTCAGACAAGCATTCAATAACTCATATAGACACTCATGTAGCTATTCACAAACACATGCAGCCACTTACACAGCAACAGACAGACGGATACAGACATTCACCCAGTTTAGTCACTAACCCATGCATTCAGTAAGATACGTTAAATCACTCACTTATAGAGTCAGTCACGCACCTACTAAATCATCCATACAGACACTTACACACCCACTCATTCTTCAATACGTCTTTTCCTATATATATTAAAAATATTTAAACTTTACAGAAACACACAGTCACAGGATGATGTCATCAGTGATGTCATCAGTGATGTCATTTGAGATGTCATCAGTGATGTCATCAGTGATGTCACTGACCATGTCATGAGTGATGTAATATGTGACGTCATCAGCAGTGCATTGCGGGGCGCGAGTTATAGTTAGCTGGACTAACTATAACGGGGAATTTCACGGGTTTTGTACGAGTGCAATGTCCAACTAACTATAACTGTCCCTAAAACCTATGGTTTTTTCAGTGAATTTCAAAGGTTTTTTAAATGCTAATTTGTAACTATAACGTCCCTGAAACCTATGGTTTTTTCAGTGAATATATATATATATATATATATATATATATATATATATATATATATATATATATATATATATATGGTACAAATGTAAGTCTATTGACAAAAAGTATGCAAAACTATATATAATAATTCAGTAATGAACAAACTACAGTAGAAAAACCAGGACACTGGCTAAACACACGCCATACTATTCATGACCATTAAATGATTGCTGTAGGTCTGTTCTGAATAGCTTAGCTGGCAAATAACTCAATGCTCAATAATAAAAGCTAGCAAACAGAAGTGTGCTCACTAGGGAGAGTAATCACTGAGCTCCACTGCACTAGTGACTGTTTCTATAGACACATCACACATCTGTACTGTTTGCAACTCTGGAATCCTTAGGCTGGTTGGAGGCATCAAGGCAGGCTTGTCAGCAGTAGGGCAGTCCAGCAGAGCTTCCTCAAGGGCTGTCATGCTTGTTCATAGCCATGTGGAAATGAGCAGCACTCATGTACACACTCTCAAAGCAGCAGCGATGTCTACTCAGGTCTGTGTCCAAGAGTTGTTTCACGACCCAGAGGGATGTTTCAGCTTACGTATCCAGGATGTGGCAACTGAACCATGATGTAGGACAAAGGTGGTGAGATGCACTCCCAATTTATCAATTCCATTTTTCATACTTATGTTAATGTTTCTTCATTTCACCTTGTAAAGGCGTGCATGCTTGTTTAGCGCTCCGCCCAATCGCGCTGCAATCATAAAGCCGAACACGAAGGAACCACATGGTTCCCTTCCACGCTGAACTGCCAAACGAATCCAATGAACCAAATTCATATTTAGCTCTTTAGTTGCTCCACTTTTCACTTTCTTTACTTCGTTATTTAACCCTTAGTTTATTCAACCCATTTTACTCGTTTGTCTTGACCATTCGCAGTTTTTCACAAAATACGCAGGGGTATCTGAGGGTTAAATACTAACTAAGGAGCTAAATATGAATTTGGTTCATTGGATTCGTTTGGCAGTGCAGCTTGGAAGGGAACCATGTGGTTCCTTCGTGTTCGGCAACTGAACCATGACCACTACCAGTCATCTCAGCATCAGTTCAAAAGGTCCAGCCAGTGAGTCTGCAGCAGAGCTTGCCTCCTGCAAAGATTTCCAGAAAGACCCTCTTTCCAGAATAAATGATTGTCGGTCTGCTCACATGTCGATCACCAGATATACCATCCAGGAGGCTGTTCCTGCCATGTGTATTCACTCCAGACAGTCCTGAAAACAAAGAACAGCCGTGAAATGAGAACTAGTGAATGGGCTGTTCTTGTCCTCTTTGGGTAGCATCCATATTGAAAATGACTCTCTTACAATGAAATAAATGTTGGCACTATTACGCCTAATGACAGGTTCATCACTATGGTTCATGTAGAATTTAGCATGTACACATTTTCTGTGAATCAATATTGCTAAGGTTATGCTCATAATGTCCGCAAAAGTCCCACACAGACAAAAAGAATAAACAGAAAAGGGGCCCATGTGCACCAAGCCTGTGCCCCTAGAACCACATTCATCATTTTTTCACGCAATGCAGCAAGACACCTTGCTGCGCTGTGTAAAAGTGAGAGGTCAGGAATGCACTATATCTATCATGATATTGCATATTCCTGCTTTCTGCTGGTGGTGGCGCACTTTTGGCTGCCTAGTGCCAACGCAGGCACTCTTGCGCCATAGTGCAAGGGCGCCTGCTTTGCAGACAGAATTTATTTTGTGCAGGAACGGACACCTTCCTGCACAAAAACAATCCTTTGTGGCGTTTTCCTCTTTCTACGTGTGCTGCAGAATGCAGCACACGTAGAAAGAGGAAAAAATAGGGAGAAATAAATATATCTTTCCTCGTTAGCCCTCCTTTGGGAAGGCGTAGCATTTTGACGCATTCCCAGTTCTACCATTCATGATCAATCTGGGAATGCGCCAAAATGCATGGGTGAATGTGTGTGAAGACCCACGCTTCACCCATGGAACGCCTCCTTGGGGCATAGCCACGAAAGGCAGCGACCTGCGCTGCCTTACGTTACTTCAGACTGAGGGCTACCCAAGGTGGCCTAACGTGGCTTGTTAATGCTGATCGAGGTTTTGTGTCGCCCTGGCGTTACCTTGCGTGGCGTAAGGGCAACACAAAACTTTGATAAATATGCCCTTGAATTTACAGAGGAAGGCCAGTTGGCAATGTATGAAAGTGTATTTTCTGCACCCAAAGAAATGCTGCCACCAGTCAAACGTGTGTGCTGAGGAGTCCACAATGTGCTACCCCGTGAATCTACAGGGTGTGTAAACCAACTGAAGGTTCCCCTTTCAGATCTCAACATAGAGGTGCTCCTGAGAACACCAAGCCACACATCTGCATCAGGATGGAAGTAAATCTGGACCAAAAATAGCAGGACAGGTAAATAAAATAGAGTTAAGGGTAAGAAATATGTTAAGAAGGAAAGAGTAAAGAAAACAGAAAAAAAGAGTATAGGGGCAATCCCCAAAAAACAAAAAATAATACAATGAAAGGAATTAAAATCGACGTTAATGCAATAATAACAATTGAAAATGAAAATTAATCACCAGGTGGTAAATGTAATCCATATAAATTTTGTTGGCTATCATAACATCCTAATTTTCAATGCGTGGCTCTGTGTTTTGCATCCCTTCTCTCGTTACAGTGATTGATCACATGGAAGCAACTTTCAACAAGAAAAATAAACCGGTGCTGACAGCTACAGTAAAAGAACTGAAAACAACGGTATACCAGTATCATATTTTGTTGCCAAATGACAAAAACATTTCAATTCTGTAAGAAACACAAAAATAGCACGATCCAGATTTACTATTCCTTTGCGCAATGGTGATCTGTGAAAAATTGTAGTTGTGCACTGTGCGAAAGACAAAAAACGCGACAGCACCAGATGTAGCAAGACTTGCCGGCGATGACCTCACTGTTGACGCTCACTATAAAAATCACTGTTCTGCTTGAAATTCAGCCTTGTATTATAGTGCAAAGGACTAGACATACACATGCCCACACATATCCAACACCATGGTAGGAACCCTGCATAAACTCCCCTGGAGGCATCCAGTGGCGGCTGGCATGTCCTGAGGGTGGTGAGACGGGTGGGACATTAAAAAAATAATAATAATAATTAAATTAAAAGCACTTACCTGCGAGAGCGACGTCCTCCTCGAGGAAGGTAGGCTCCAAACTCCCAAGCCAATCCTGGTGCTGCTCTCACCAGCATGAGAGCAGTGCCAGGATTGGTGGGAGCGGTCTCTATCAGCAGTCAGAAGAGCACCGGAGGCTTTTGCTTTCTCTAACCGAGCTGTCTTAAGACAGCTGGGTTAGAAAGGTTTAAAGTGTGCATGTGTGGCTGGCCTTGGCAAGACGGCTGGCCAAAAAGACATGCGCACTTTAAACTAAAAGTGCCCTGATCTCTCTGCTGCCGCCCCCGTCCTGACGCTTCGTTCCTGACAGGGTGACGAAAAATGAAATTGGTAATGAATTAACTTCAATACCATTTTATTTTCCGTCTCTGGGGGGCATTTCAGTGGGGCGACGCTCCTCCACTCAAACGGAGGAGCCACCCCTGGAGGCATCTGTTGTCAGCCCTGTCCTTTTCGAACTCCTTCACTCGAGCCAAACCCAACCTTGCCGGGCCAGTCACTCCCAGTGAGGCTGGTGTGCAGGAACACCTGCTTGACACCCAGCACACACCAGTGTCAAAATCCCTGCCTCAATGAGCTAGTTGAGATATTCGTTTATTATTGTCTATTCAGTGGGAGTGGGCACAGGGTCCCCAACATGATCAAACATGACATCAAGTATGGGAGGAACAGACAGTACCACCTTGGATGTCACTCTCGGATCTTTCATATTCATCCTGGAAGACCAGGAGGTTTCTGAAGAATTTAGAGATCTGCTGCTAACACTTTCCATATTGCTACAGGTACTTGTGATGCTACTGGCTGAGGATGTGTCAGTCTACTCGAGAACTCACAGGTGTGGTGTTTTTTCAGTGTACTCTTTACAATGGCAACCAGCAGTGGGACCCACTTCCTAGTGTCTTTAGCCACCATTTCTTATTGGCTCCCTGTGGCCTCATCAATACCTTACCAATATGTGGTGTATGTCTTTGTAAGAGGATACATCTCCATACAGCAAAATGGCCCTTATCCAATGGTGTAGCACAAACTGATACCCCTCCCACCACAGAATGTGATGAAGGGCCCCTTAGCTTCCCATATCTCACAGATATACATTGGCTTTGCACTGAACAGGGGCACCCTGAAGGGTTTAGACTCCCGTGCCATAGGGGGCTACATAACACCCCTTCCCTTAACTGAGAGCTCCTATTGTACGATTAACATTAACCACCTATGCCCTCAGTGTTAGGATGGGTTTGGCAAGAAATAAACTATTCTTGCACCAAAGATGCTACGTTGCTATAAAAAATGGCTGCACAATGAGAGAGAGTGCATTCACAAGCTGTCAATCATCAAACGAATGTTCAGGAAATGAAAAAACATCTCAAGGGGGCATCCAAGGGTGAACTCTTGCATATGCCCCGCCTCCCAGACTCTTGATTGCTAGGTACCAGATTCATGCCTAATCACCAGACTCATTAATATAGTCGAGCATATACTTTTTAATCTCCCTGGCTTTGGGAACAGGGTGACCTATTTTTGTCTGAGCTAGTCCTGGTTTCGCTCTCCGCTTAGTGCAGGGTAAAGAGTGGATTCTGAAGGCGTGTAAAACCAGCCACATTTATTGGTTTCAATGAAAAGGCCTTCCATGGTTACACCATTGAACCTGAAGCAATTGACCCTGCAAGGAATCTCTCTTGAATGCAGGAATACTTAACCAACCCTGAATTATTCAGCAAAGGAGCCGACGGGAGATCTAGGCTTTTATACTTGACTTGCATCCAAATACTCTTGACAGATAACCCTATGACTCTACACAAGTGTATAAAACTGTACTCTACTGGCCACAGGGAGCGAATGAAGATGGCGCAGAGTGGGAGCCAGACCACCAAATGGTTGCAGGCCCCACTTCTCAGGCTGCAAGGTTTTGAAGCATCTTTTTCAAGACTGCACAGACAGTGCAACAGTAGCCAATACTTTACCCCAGTATAGCCCACAAAATGAAATTTCTCTTCCAGCCCAGTGCATCCTGGTCCCCTCAGGAGAACAGTTACCCCCATTATTCCAGTCACGCTCAACCTGGAAACACATACTTCCCCCAAACTTAGCGTTTTGGGTTTCTTTTAATGTTGGCCCTGCTTGTCCGAAATCATTTTTGCCATTTGCTGAGCCATGCAAAGCTACTTTGTGTGGTTTGGTAAATACATAGTAATGCATAGCACTGCCCTGCGTTGCTTTGCATCTGGTAGGCACTACATGGGTGGAGCATGGGCGTTTCAGTGCATTCATCCAGGTATTTTGATGCAAAAGCAGATCCAGACTTGTAAACTTGGGTTTGCGCTAAAATGGTGCGCCTACCTGACAGGCGCAATTTGGAGAAAAACCTTTATTTCTCCTCATTACTTCCTGTTTCCATGTGTGCTGCATTCTACAACACACATAGGAAGAGAAAAAGGAATTGTTTTTCTGCAGGATGGGACACAATCCTGCCCATAACGCAGGCACCCTTGCACTACGATGCAAACGTGACTGCTCTGGCAACAGGCAGCACACAGTGCACCAGTGCAGGTAGAGAGCAGAGGCGCTCCATGTCTGTGTATATATGGAGCATTTCTGCTCTCTCCCTTTTACGCAACGTGGCGCAGCAAGCAAGTTCCCCTTGGAGCCCGGCTCCGGTCATGTTCCACTTCCTAGCTGGGGTTTTGGTCCGCTGCATCCAGTGATCAATGGACTTATTTGCACATGCGGAGAGTGCTTAAAAATGTCACAGAAGAATAACTTTTGCACAAGTCCATTCTAAGGCAGCTATTTGACCAGATAAATTCAAAGTAAATTAACAAATTAGTAACTTTTGCCCTAAGCATGACAGTGCTCTCAACATGCGGATATCGCACGCGCCGTAGGATTTGTAGGTCCCTGGTAGTCCTAGAAGTGGTTTGTTCCATGAGGTCTAATGCGTCATGAAATGGTGGATTTTGTAGAAAATGAAACACACTGTTAATCAGTAATTGTCAAATGCACTTTGTACCTTAAATGCAATTATCCTAATTAGCGACTGTGACAGATTACTCTATTGTGTTAAATCCTAAGAAGGCGTCACGTGTAGGCCAAGGAATTTTATAATTACAATAATCTTCTTTTAATTAGCATGTTGCTGCACATTTGATAATGGTATTTCCAGTTTCCAACCCTTGCAAATTCTATTATTTTTTTTTTTTTAGAAAAGTGTACCTTTTTGGGAGGGTTTTTGTTAGCACAGTATTTATGCTGTTTTTTTAATGTAATAAAAATAAATTATTTTCCAGGCATGAAGCCAAGGTTATAATGAAAAGATTGCATGCTTGTGGATAGGAACGGTGGGCTTAGGTTCGGGAGGACAAGGCTGTTACTCTTTCATTGAGTAAGTTGGCATGGTTTAGAGTGAAGTGTTAATAACGAGAGAATTGCATCATAGCAAAGGGAGGTGTACTCATACACCTGTAGTTAGAGATCAGCACCTGGCCCAGTGTAAAGCATGCGGTCACGTGATTCCACTAGTGCTAAGGTGACATGCGGTAAGTGTGCTTATAGACAAGACGTAATTACCATGGCAGAGCAATATGTCAATATCAGTGGGGGCTCGCCGAGGGAGTGGTGCGGGGCGGTGGGGTGGGGGAGGGGCAGGGTAGGGGGGTAGTGAACTCGGACATACGACGGACAGAACTCAGAGGCAGTTCTGTCCGTCGTAAGTCCGAGTTCACTACCCCCCACCCTGCCCCTCCCACGCCACCCTGCCCCTCACCACTCCCTCGGCGAGCCGCCACTGGTCAATATTGCGTGCACCCAATGAGTTACTTGTATGTTGCCATAGAGTGTGCATGCTGCTTCCGGCATGCTAGTCCATGAATATGCTCATGGGGAGTTCAGTGCACTAGCCTACATCAAGCCAACAGAAATACCAATACCAGAGTTGGCTTGCTGATAGCCAGGACCATCACAAGCATTGGTGGCTCATTGTCCCAGGCCCTGCTCTTTTCAAGGCCCAGTGCCGCCACTGCTAAATCTATAAAAACAAACACAGCCTGCTCTTGTGCTATATTCCCAACAAGCGTCATCATAAATCCACAGAAGGGCCCTGCATCACTTTTGTGGCCTAAGCCCCATAAAAGCTGACATGTCTGCTGCGAGCATGCGTAGGTAAGGTATTTGGGCCTGACTGGATGGCTTTTTCCTAGGGTTGCCTAGAGGTCGGAAACTTCCGGGGTGTGCCGGAACTAGTAATAAGGTGCTCACTCGGAAATCATCAGGATAAATTTGTAAAGTGCAAACCAATCCCCAAAATGACATCTTACCCTTGAAGGACAAGTGTGGCTTAGAGATAACAGGGAAGAGAATGGCAACAGAATGCCAACAACTTGAATATTTTAATAGTGCTCATGAACTGTGTGTGGGATTGCTGACACCAGATATAAAGCGGTAATATGATGAAAAGATTGGACTGTGGTTAATACGAAATCAGTCAATGTACTGGAAGTCGTAGTCAGTTGTGCGCAATACCGCGCTTCTGCGGTTTCTACTAGTAGTAATGAGGGATACCTTCCACATCAAGCAAAAATTGACAGCTGTGCGCCCTCCTTACTACTTCTACTAATGAACCCTTAGCTAGTCCTGCTAGTCCTCAGTCCACACCTTAACAGTAAAAACATAAGTCACAATAAAAGGTATTTTTTGGGCTAAAAGCCAGAACTGGCTCATAGTGTCAAGCATGACTTGGACCACTTGGCATTTATTCCACAAATGTACAGACAGACGAAGCAAAACACCATTGAAACACATTTTATTTTCATAATGTTGTCAATATAACTTGTTCTTGGTTTTCTGCTTTCATGGGTTTAATCTGGTTTCTATGTTGAATTGATGTTGTGATGTTGCGCTCTACAGCTTATGTATTTGATGCCTCATTGGTGGCCAGCAACAGGAATAAAAATAAAATATATGCGTTCTTCAGGACCACGAGTAGATTGTATACCAGATCATGGTCTTTGAAAACAAATAATAAGTCGGTTTCATGGGAAAACATGCACAGACAACATCCATTGGGAAAAAAAAAATGTCATCATTGGGGAACAAAACTATTCTCTGGAGAAACATTTGATTCACTCAGGGAAAAGAAAACAAAGCTTTCTTAGAGGTAGGCAGTCATGACTTCTGCACAGCAATCAGATGACAGTATTAACTGGCAAAGACATGGTCACTGTGAGGACATGCGGTTCTTTAGCATGCAGCACCAGTGCAAGCAGTGGCTGAAAAGGGGTCATGAGGTGAACCTCATGCTTGAAGCATGGCACTTACTTATATACCTGCTCTTTCTGCAGCACACCATAGTCTAATATTTCTGTCACTGAAGGAGCTAGCATGAATAAAAGTCACATTCATATTTACAAGCACAAATGGCTGGAACTCTAACTACAAGACATTTCAAAATGGTGGATCATTTTACTCATGCGCTTTATTACTGCACCATAGCATAATAATTACGGAGGCGCAAACCCCTCCAGGGTTCGAGAGTGGGCTCACCGAGGTACAGTTACCCTTGAAAGGTTGTGAACGTCAATCCAGAAACGGGAGTATTTTGGCATTAACAGGGCCTCTATAACTAACTCTTCCCTACTCTAGGACAGTTCGAAGTTATACTCCTGTCAAGGGAAGAAGTAAATCCAATTATGTGAGAAAGGGAAATGCATCACCTCCAAACTTGCTGAGGTGTAGGGAGACAACTTCATTACAGGGAAAAACATTTTTCGCGTGCAGAACAAATGTAAATATTAAATTAGTGTTGTTGCACAATGGTAATGGCAAGCAGCAGGTGTAATCATAAACCATGCTCAATTATGTCACTGGAAATGCTAAAGCAAATGTATGAACTGGATTTCACAAGTTAGACCTGGCAGTCTGAGGGTGGTCTTCCTCCAAACATTTTGCCTGGTTGCCTCCAATTTTGCTGAATTTTGCTTCTATTGGCCTTAGGACTCTGAGCATTTTACCACTGCTAACCAGTGCTAAGGTGCTTCTGATCACTCCCTGAAAACATGGTTTGATTGGCATATCCACTAGTGGTATACTTAATTTATTTATATGTCCTTAGTATTGTGCCCTACCTGTGCCAAGGAGTGTAAATTAAATAATACTAGTGGGCCTGCAGCACTGATTGTGCCACCCACTTAAGTAGCCCTTTAAACATGTCTCAGGCCTGCCATGGCAGAGCCTGGGTGTGCAATTTTGAAATGCCATGTCGACCTGGTAAGTTAAGCCTCTTCCCAGGGCCAAGCCTTCCTTTTAATACATATGAGTCAGCCTAGGGTAGGCCCTGAACAGCCAGAGGGCAGGGTGCAATGTATTTAAAAAGCAGGACATGTCCTGGTAATGAAAAACTCTTAAATTTGTTTTTCAAAACTGCAAGGCTTATATCTCCCTCAGGATAATATTGGAATTACCTTAATGTATTTTATAAGCATCATTTCCAAATGGGAAGATAAAGCAGGTTCATGTTTGGTGTCCCTGGAATCCTAATTTAAAATCCTAACTTATGGTGAATTCGCATTTTAAATTACAATTCTGAAAATGCCACTTTTATGAAAGTTGCCATTTTCTTGCCATAGCCATTTGGTGCCTGTAGCCTGCCTCTGGTCACATGACTGGGTGTAGTTGGGCTATGGGCTTTTTGTATTCCTCCTAGACAGCCACACACAATGAGAGCTTAGGTGTGACTTGATGGGCCACCCAGGCAGGACGGTAGGGAGGATCTGGGCACAGCCTCCCTTTCACCTGAATAGGCTGTGTCCTGTCCCATGTAGGTAGTCTGGAGCCAGGGCTGACAGGACAGGACTTCTGTGCATTTCAAAGGCTTGTCTTTGAAGTCTCCCTCACTTCAATGACACTACTGAATATAAGTATTGGACCACAGACACAACCACGTCAGTACACTTCTGGACCTGTGGATACTCTGCCAGGAAGAAAGACTGCTGTGCTGCTGAAAGACTGCCATTCTACTGCACTTCTGCTTGGGAAACACTGCTGCCCTGCTGTGCTGACCTGCTGCCCTCCTTGCCTGGGTGAGAAGAACTGGATCTGCATCACTTGAACCCAGAATCCAGCGTGACTCCAAGGAATAGTTGGCTGGCCTCCTGATCTGCCACATCAGGGACATAACAGGCTTCAAACGACTTTGCAACTGCACCTGAACTCTGCCAACTGTGAGTCTACCCTGCTAAGTGGTGCCACCCCAGTCCTGGTCCCTTGGAAGTGGGCCTAAGGTGCTTACTAGCAGAACCGACGCATCTTCTCTGCTGAGCAGGGCATATTTGAGCAGAACCAATGCATTGCTGCTGCTGCATGGATTGGGCCCAGCACAGAAGGTCTGTATCAACCTCGCATTTTCCAACCAACACATCGCCGAAGGAGCGGCGCATCTCCGACTCAGTTCCTGGCATCCCTTGTCAATGGCAGCTCAATGCTGACGCCAGCCTCTGCATCACAGCCTCACAGCTCTTCGGAACTGACGCATCACATCAGCTGCACACCGCATCCTTGATGCCCAGACTTCACAGCACAAGCCCTGTTAATGGGATTCTCGATGACAATGCGCAGGACCTCATACCGCAGCCTCGCTGCATCTCAGAACCGAACCATCGCTTCAACTGAGCAATGCTTCTTTCCTCGGATTCATGCAAAGATACACAACCAAGATTTAAGGTACTTTGTTCAGCCGGCCTAACCTGGTCCCTGTAGCCAGCCTGTGCTCCATCACGGTCGTCATGAACTTGTGACTTTGTCCCAGTCCGGTGCGACCAGATATCCCTTGGTGGTGTTTTTTGCTTTTTGGCGTTATTTTAACCTAACACTTTGAAATTCAATATCTCCAGTTTCCCTGATTGTGTTTTTGTCATTTTGCTCTTGTTTTATTTATGAGATATATTCTATTTCTCTAAACCTACAATACATTCAGTTAAGAAACTAAGGGGCCTATTTGTGAGCCGGTTTGTGTCACTCTTGCACCTAGCAGCGCGGTGCAAGAGCAACGCAAACCTTACATGTGATTTATGAAGCCACTTAAGACTACATTGCATGGCCCTGAGTGGCTCCATAAGTCTGGAGTAAGGCAAAGCAGAATAAATTGCTGTGTTGCCTTACTCTAGCCTGGGAAGGCATTCCATGGGCGTTGAGTGGGTGTTCCCACGCAACTCCCATGGTTTTTGACGCAGTCCCAGATTTACCAGAACTGGTAGACCTGGGAATGCGCCAAAAGATACGCCTTCCCAGGTGAGGGGTAACAATGAGAAATATCTTTATTTCTCCTAGTTATTTCGTCTTTTTATGTGTGCTGCATTCTGTGGCACACATTGAAAGAGGAATAAGCCTCTCAGTATTGTTCTTTTGCAGGAAGGGGCTGTTTGTGTGCAAAAAAGTGCCCCTTCCTGCACAAAAACAATCCTGCATGCAACGCAGACACCCTTGCACCATGGTGCAAGGGTGCCTGCGTTGGTGGTAGGCTCTCAAAAGGGTGCCCACACAGGAGAAAAGGCAGGAATGCGCCGTATTGCCTTAAATAGAGTGCATTGCTGCCCTTTCCCTGTCACGCAGCGCAATGCAGCAAAGAGAATTGCTGCGCTACACTGTCTGACATTCTCGTAAATAGTCCCCTCTATGTCCATAGCATCCATCCAAATGGGTGGCCCGCAAATCGATACTTGGGCAATTATTCTACAACAAGGATCTGTCAGACGATTCAGTGATGGGTATGGGCATAGCCATCCACCACTTTGCAGGTGGTGTGCAGTTGTATCTTAGATATCATTGCTAGGATGTAACGTTCCGTACATCCTCTTGAGAGCTAGGATGCCCTACTTGAAACTTTTTTCTGTTTGACCCTTAATTCCCACAGGGATGTAGTCTTCATGTAAAAAAAATGTAAGTCCGTTTTTATATAGCGCAGCTACTCACCCTTACGGGTCTCAAGGCGCTGGGGGCCGGAGTGGAAATTAAGTGAGCTATTGCCCAGAGTCACATGGTGCTGAGCTGAGCTGCCGCCGGAGCCGGGGATCGAACTGTGAACCCTGTGCTCCGAAGTCAGCTGCCCTGGCCGCTGCACCACACCTCTCCACACATGCAGGCCCAGTTAGAGTACTATTGTCTGTACTGGGCTGAGACCCCCATGGTGGGCTCTGAGGTTGAGGGGGGAACCCTCAGTGCAGCTCTTTTAAGTGAGTGGCAACTGCCCTGTCTAGCCACGCTAAGGGAGATGATGGTGGTGGCAGCATGGATTATAGTGATGAGACAATCCTTTTTACTGGTACTTCTCTGCAGCGACCTGCCCACTGGTTTTCCAGTGTAAGGAGTCCATTCAGTCGCCATTAACTGGGGTCCTTTACTGCCATCATGTGTAAGACATTCTTGGAGGGTGCTGTACATGAGGGTGCCTGTACATTTGTGATTGCATGTCAGGTCTGTGAGCACATCTGGCTGATGAATGGTGGAGTCCCTTTTACGACCTAACCTACAACCTATGATCTCTGCCCCATCCAGCACTCCTGTAACACAATGCACAAGCTAAGGATGAGTAGTTCCAAACACATACATTGCTACACATGGCTCCCTCAGTTATTCTCATAAATCCAGATGTTTTGAAAAATTCAAGAGAAACATGGGACATCTTTGCCATGTACCCTGGCATGCAGTTGACTGGAAATTATGAGACAGTTTCTGAGATTATTCTAAGTAACATAAAAAGTGAAGTGGCTCTCTTAGCGATTGCTACTGCAGACCCAGCAGAAAGGAAAGTGAAATTACCTGAAATAATATTGCAGGTTTATGTTTCCAGTGAAAGAGATACATTAGGAACCCAACCACCTAATGCTCACCTTAAACCTAAGGTTGAAATAGAGAAAAACCCTGGAGAAAAGGCACAATCAAAAGAATTCCCAGAAAGACTCAGGAAGAATTAGGGGCTAGTTACATGATAGGAGACCAAAACCCGGAATAAGGAAGAGTTCCCATAAGGGTTATCATGTAAGAGATCATAAAGCGATTAGATAAACACAAAGGTAAAGCCATACTGATGAGCACTGTTCATGATATCCACAGGTTCCGGGCACAGGAGATGATCACATATGTATTTCTAAGGTGGTAGAAGGGATAAAGTTGACTTCCACTGGAGCTAACAGTCCACATAGGAGAAACCTTTTAAGAAGGGATAAGTATGGGAGTGGGACCCAGGAACTACTGGTAATTGAAGGTACATGGCTTACATCAGAAACATGGCTTTCATCAGTAGCTTGACTTGCAACCACAGTAAAGCATGCCCAGAAAGAGAGTTGTCTTGACAGGCGGAACCGGGATGATGATTCTCCTAGAGAGCGCAACAGCTCACAAGAAACTCTGGAACAGTCTAGAAAAAAGCTCAACCACTGAATAAATTGAAGTGGAACTCGCAATGTGCTTGATTGAATCTATGAAAATCAAATACAAATAGGAGATATACTTTAGGTGGATGGGCTAGGAAATAAATCAAACAGAATGGGATAAGGAGACAGCACCACACATAATTATCTAAAGAGACAAACCACAAGTACGCCTAACAAACCAAGATATCAAAATCTATAGCATGATATCACATTATCATTCATCAGTGAACATGCTGAGGTTTCTAATTGGTAAACCTGCTGGTACGTATAGATTATGGCTTATAGGAACCTCAATAGCAAAACAAAATCTCATGCTTTGCAAAATGCACATAGAAATTGAACTTGTTCACAAAAAATACAAAACCACGAGCGATAAAAGTAGTTCTAGATTTAGCCAAAGTATTGCTCAAGAATAACAATATTCAACCTCATTTACATTCACAAACCTCTTTCACTAAATTGCCTCAGAAGTATGAAAAAAGCCCAGGTTTGTTTTCTTCAAGACTTATGGAACTCTTTCAAGATAATATGCATATATAGACACATTCTAATGTGTGTGTATTTTATGTACATGCACACATACACATTACAATGTGGTGGTCGCCAATGTGTTGTTATAGTTAGGTCAAAGTGGTAGAGTGCAGGACCGAATTGGTCCAAGGAAAAACAGCTCCCAGGGCCAATCAGAATGCTCTATTTTCTTTTTAATTGGATTCCAGGGACTCTCGCGAGAGTCCTTCGAACACGACTGTCCAGATATCTATATTTTTTTAAACCTTATTTTTTCAAAAACTACTAAACTTATTTACGCAAGATCTAGTTTCCTGCAAATTTGGTGGAATTCCTTTCAGCAGTTTTTGCTGTAGCTTTGTCTAAATAAGTCTATGGAAAATCCACGGGGATTTTGCATTTTGGGACCCCCCTTTTTTCTTAACCCCCGCTTGACGGATACCCCAAAACTTTCCGTGCACAAACTAGTCAGAGAGTAGCAACTTTTTGGAAAGGTTTGTGGAGATTCTTCAAACAATACCAAAGTTATTAGCAACACAAAAACCACTTTTCCTATGGAACAGCTGACCTAACTAAAACTACCCAGTGGCGACTGCCACGGGGTGACATATGTATATATATACTACATGTGATCAAGGCCACACATGATGGCCGAATCGCATCATAACGACATGTCTGCTTGAATAAAAATCTTCTAAATCAGCACATAACTTTGGAGTCCGTGCCCCTTTGGGTGTAACAAGTGCATCTGGGATTGTCAATTATTATATATATATAATCAACTGTGTAGAATGGCGACCTGATTTTCTACTCATTGTTATGGACATAGAGTCATTGTATACTAGTATCAATCATTCGGATGGGTTGGCGGCAGTGCAATATTTTCTGGGCAGTAGATCCATCCATTTGGATGGGCACAATGACATGATTGTCAAAATGATTGAACTGTGATTGTTGAATAATTATTTTCTGTTCAATAACGAGGTTTTTCAACATCTGAGAGGGGTGGCGATGGGGGCGTGCTTCTCCCCTAGCTATGCATGTTTACATGTTGGCTGGTGGGAGAAGCACGTCCTCATGTCACAACACAGAGGATTCTGGGACAACCATGTCAAGCATTATTGGTGCTATATAGGCGATGTCTTTTTGATATGGGAAGGGTCTAGAGAGGCAGCCAACATGTTTATAACACTTGTTAACAACAATGTGCTGAATTTAAAATTCACCGCCACCATTAGCGACAATAGTGTCAAATTCCTTGATGTCTTGGTCTATGTTAGTGAGGGATGTATCCATACGAAATTACACCGCAAAAAAACTGCAGGTAATTCTACCTTACACGCGGAGAGTTCGCATCCCCACCATCTGATCCAGAGCATTCCATACGGCGAATTCTTACGAATTTGCCGTATTTGTAATTCTGACACAGACTTGACAACATGCCAGAGAGATGCATTGGAACGTTTTTTGAGTCGAGGGTATTGTAAATCTGTACTTAACAAAGCACTGTGTAAAGCTAACTCACGTCCCAGGGAGGAAATACTTATACCCAAAAAACAACATGAAAAGAATCAGGCATCCCCCACTGAAGGTATTGACAGTGATACATGTGATATCAGATTCATCACCACTTTTAGTAGGCAGGAACGTAAAATCCGTCAGATTATCTATTCGCAATGGCCTATTGTACTTACAGATATGACGTTAAAACCTATGCTCCCTTGTTTACCCTCTATTACGTTCAGGAGAGCTCCCTCTATGAGGGATGCTTTGGTTAGAACCAGTCCTGAGGTAATTATTAAATCCACTTGGTTTACGAAGTCGGGATTTTACAAGTGCAATGCCGCGCTTGTAAATTTGGCATGAATTTAAAGGAATATTTGACTTTAGTCCTAATCCTATTCCCATCAAGGAGCATTTAACCTGCTGTACTGAATATGCTGGCTATATTTTACAATGCACTTGTGGGCTCCAATACATTGGCAGTACCAAGCTCCTCGTACATAAACGTATTTTACAGCACTTACGGGCAATTGTTAATTCAGACCCTAGTTATCCCGTAGCGAGACATTTCAAATTGGTGCCTCAGAACAATCTCAAAGACTTGCATTACTCAGTATTGGGAGCTGTCCCTGCTCTCAAACGAGGGGGTAATCGTGAAAAAAATCTCCGCCAACTTGAGACTAACTTTATCCTGGCACTTGACACCAAAATGCCGAACAATCTGAATACGGGTGAAGACTTGCATAACTTCCTATAAACCATCTTGTACATGCTTTCTCACCATGTCATTTACTGCATCCATCTTTTTGCCTACATTTTGTATAACAGTCTGTACTTTTGAACCTTGTTCTAACTGATGTCTCTAGTTTTTTAGCTATCTGATAGGTCCTCCATTGGTTCAGTTTAGGTCTTTTCTAATATATTGCTTAGCATTTTGCACTATTATGTTTTTTCCAACAAAGTTTTGTATCTCCTCCCCCTTTTAAATGTCATAGTATTTGCTGCCTCTATGAAATATCATTCTAGCACTAGCACTTTATGATCAAGCATATCAAATATTAGCCCTTTAGATATGTTTTGTCTGGCCTTAAGGTTGATACCTCCACGCGGCTTCATGATGTATTTATATTAGCTTTTTTGCAATAGGGTTATTGTTATTTGCACATTCACACAGCACTTTATTGACTATATGGACATCATTCAGAATTGATTAGCCAGAATTTTTCTCAGGGGTTTATGATCGACTTATATCTTGGTAATTTTTTCTCCTTGAGAGATTTATGAACATGTATTGTACATAAGTCGCATAATTATGTGGTTGGAGTATTTGCTACTTTGCACTGTCTTAGGCTTTTTTATCTCCCTCCATGATTATTTATTCCCCTCGATTTTAGGTATCTGTTTTTATGTAAGCTACTGAATCGTTTGGTTAATCTAGCACTGGCGATTGTTATTATCCTTTCTCTAAATACTGTTTTTATACATTTTACTGTTTGTATATTCACATGTATGGCTTAGGAGATTTAACTGCATTATTTATGATTGTCCATCAGTCTATTTTTATTGTTCACTATCCAATCCGGCCATTTTTTACAACCGATAGTGCATACTTTCCATTTAAATGGTTACTTGTCATGTGGCTTGTCATGTGATCAAGATCGCAGTTTGAGATCGAAACGCGTCGTGGCAGGCACTATGCCTGAGCTATATTGGAGTTTCTACACTTTGAAAATAAATCACTGCACCTGAAACCAGGATCTGGAGTTGCCGTATCTTCTTTCGTGTGGTGTGGTCCGTACCTGGGCAGTCCCGTTGGAAGCAGTGACGGGCCAGGATTTCTCGTTATATATATATATATATATATATTACCTACTGGCGGTCACCAGTAGGTAGTTATAGTTAGGACCTATTATCCATAGGAAAAGTGTTTTTTGATTTGCCAATATCTTTGGCACTGTTTGACGAATCTTCGCGAAATTTTCTAAACTAATGACCAACTCAGGTCAGTTCCTGTCTTGAAAGTTTGGGGGTGATTCGTCAAGCGGGGGCTGAGAAAAAAGGGGAGTCCCAAAACGCGTTTTCCCCATGTTAATTTCCATAGGAATTTTGGAACAGGCTACAGCCCGAACTGCTGAATGGAATTACACCACATTTGGCAAAAATGTAGCTCTTGTTTCAGAAAGTGACCTTTTTTTTAAATGGTGTAAATCCGTTCAGTAGTTCCTGAGAAATTCAAAAAATAAAAATATCGATATATGAGCACCGAGGAGGAGCCGCGAATCCTCCCGAGCACGAGCTTTATTCTGATTGGTTGCCAACACTCCAAACCAGAATGTGTTGGCAGCCATCTTGTGTCTCGGTAACCGAGTCACAAGAAAACAGTAGAAAAAACATTAAAAAACAAGAAAAGGGGGCAGGGTAGAAACACCCTGACCCCCTAGGCCTGCTCAGGGGGTCCCACAAGGACCCCCAGGGCCAAAAAAAGCATTTTTTTTAAAAAAGAAAATTGGCCAAATTCACGCTGGGTTCGCAAATCTGGTCAAAATGTTTTTAAAGAACGATGCACAGGCTCCCGCCCTTTGTTTGTTTTAAGCCCCCGGGTCGGCCAGGTCCCGGGGGCAATTTATAATTATGGTGTGGGGGCCCCCACATCCCCGGGGACCACCACCTCCCCGGCTTTGTTTTAATAGGGGCGGGGGGCCTCGCGGGCCCCCCAAACCCCAGCCCCAGGGACCGCCCCCTCCCCGGGGCTCCAATACAATTAGAGGAGTGTGGGGGGCTCCTGCCCCTCCCCACACTGGCCCAGGGACCACCACCTCCCCGGGGCACAAATTATGCAAAGGCCCCGGGGACCACCACCTCCCCGGGGCTATTTACATGTTGGGAGGGGGGCCGTGCAGAACTCAAGGGAACTTAATTCCCCAACCCAGAACGCGCCAGGAGGCGCGTTTGCAGAGTGGTGAAGAAAGGGGGCGTGGCCTGTGTCCACCTCTCAGCTATCCTACTATCTGGGGCATACTGGAGGTATCAGGTAGGGTAGCTGGCCTCTAAGGACCCCCAGCAGCAAAGGGGACTTTAATCCCCATCCAAGAGAGTGCCAGGAAGTGCGTTTGCTGAGTAGTGGGGAAAGTGGGCGTGGCCTGCTATGAACACTTAGCAATCCTTCTGTGTGGGACTTACTGGAGGTAATAGGAGGGGTAGTTGGCCCCCAAGGTTGACCTTAGGGGCTAACTACCCCTCCTGTTCCCTCCAGTAAATCCCACACTGTGGGATTGCTAAGAGGTCTTTGGAGGCCACACTCACCTTTCTCCACCACTCTGCAAACACGCCTCCTGGCACAGTACTGGTTGGGGATGAAGTCCACTTTACTCCTGAGGGACTTTGGCGGCCAAGTAGCCCTCCTGGTACCTCCTGTAAGTCCTACGCAGTGGAATTCCTGAGCGCTGGTTGGAGGCCCAGCCCCCTTTCTCCACCACTCTGCAAATGCGACTACCAGTTAAAGAAGCATTTGTAATGTAATAGGTCTCGCATTTGCAAGAGTTAGAGCTATTAGCGTTGTAAATCTAAAAGTGTTTTATTAATGTTTCTTGGAGTGGAGTGGATGTAGGTTGTGTGTAGTGGAATTATGTGGCATGTTGTGCAGTGAAATTATGTGGATAGAAAGTATGTGGTATTTAGTGTATAGGAATTATGTAGAGTGGGATTATGTGTTACGGAGAGCAATTATGTGGTATGGTAGTCTGTGTTGTGGAGTGGTAACCTCAGGTTTAGTCTTCCTCATTTCCATAGAAGCTAACCTATGAACTCAATGAGGCAAATAAAAAGAAGGAATCACTGAGGAGCACTTCTGGACCTAGTCAGAGGTATGAGCAGGGCCACTGGAATTATGTGACTGTTTGGCTGCACCAACTTTCGCACAATTATACATTTTCCGCATTAGCCACATAATTCATCATCTGCTGCCTAATCTGCAGATTTGAACAAAAAAAGCCTTGTTTCTAGCTCAAACGGCTCTAACATTACCAAAAATGCAGCGACAAGTGTTACAGCATGGTGGAAGTGCTTTGTAAACCTAGAATGATCACCTGTTACTTATTGCTAAATGTGGGTGTTAAAGTGGTACTAATGGTGTGCAAGCCACTCTTGCCTCTTTCTGCGCCTCTCTTGCCTCTTTCTGTGCCTCTCTTGCCTCTTTCTGCATTTCTGTTGCTTCTTTCTGTACTTCTTTTGTTTCTTTCAGCACCTCTCTTGCTTCTTTCTGCACCCCTATTGCTTCTTTCTGCACCCCTCTTGCCTCTTTCTACACCCTTCTTCCCTCTTTCTGCACCCCTCTTGCCTCTTTCTGTACCCTTCTTCCCTCTTTGTGCACCTCTATTGCCTCTTTCTGCACCCCTCTTCCTTCTTTCTGCACTCCTCCTGCCTCTTTAGGCACCTCTGTTCCTTCTTTCTGCACTTCTTTTGTTTCTTTCTGCACCTCTCTTGCTTCTTTCTGTACCCCTCTTTCTCCACCCCTCTTCCCCCTTTCTGCATGTCTGTTGCTTCTTTCTGTACTTCTCTTGCCTCTTTCTCCACCCCTCTTCCCTCTTTCTGCATCTCTGTTGCTTCTTTCTGCACTTATCTAGCATCTTTCTGTACCTCTCTTGTTTCTTTCTGCACCCCTTGTGCCTCTTTCTGCACCCTCTTCTCTTTCTGCACTCCTCTTGCCTCTTTCTGCAACTCTGTTCCTTCTTTCTGCACTTCTTTTGTTACTTTCTGCACCTCTCTTGCTTCTTTCTGCACCCCTTTTGCCGCTTTCTCCATCCCTCTTCCCTCTTTCTGCACCTCTGTTGCTTCTTTCTGCACCTCTCTTTCTTTCTCCACCCCTCTTCCCTCTTTCTGCACCTCTGTTGCTTCTTTCTGCACCTCTCTTGCTTCTTTCTGCACCCCTCGTGCCTCTTTCTGCACCCTTCTTCCCTCTTTTTGCACCCCACTTGCCTCTTTCTGCACCTCTGTTGCATCATGCTGCACTACTCTTGCTTCTTTCTGCACCTCTCTTGCTTCTTTCTGTATCCCTCTTGCTTCTTTCTGCACCCCTTGTGCCTCTTTCTGCGCCCTCTTCCCTTTTTCTGCACTCCTCTTGCCTCTTTCTGTACCTCTGTTGCTTCTTTCTGCACTTCTTTTGTTTCTTTCTGCACCTCTTTTGTTTCTTTCTGTGTCCCTCTTGCTTCTTTCTCCACCCCACTTCCCCCTTTCTGCATCTCTGTTGCTTCTTTTTGCACTTCTCTTGCTTCTTTCTGCACCTCTCTTGCTTCTTTTTGCACCTCTTTTGCTTCTTTCTGCACTTTTCTTGCCTCTTTCTGCATCCCTCTTGCTTCTTTCTGCACCCCTCGTGCCTCTTTCTGCACCCCTCTTCCCTCTTTCTGCACTCTTCTTGCCTCTTTCTGTACCTCTGTTGCTTCTTTCTGCACTTCTTTTGTTTCTTTCGGCACCTTTCTTGTTTCTTTCTGTATCCCTCTTGCCTCTTTCTCCACCCCACTTCCCCCTTTCTGCATCTCTGCTGCTTCTTTATGCACTTTTCTTCCCACTTTCTGTACCCCTTGTTATATGGCTCTTAGGGACATTGTCGACATTGCTAAGTTAGCATGAGCTTTGCTGCCATGATGCTGCTTTTGCGCAAGTTACTACATGACTTTATTTTTGCAAGCCTCTGTTTATGCCTTTCACATGAGATCTGTCTGCCTTTCACGTTTTCTGCTGAGTTCCTGGAGTTTTGTCTGAACACGATGTGCAAGGTCGATAAACAATGCCCCTTGTTATTCTGTTCTGGTCAGTCCCTAGCACCTAGACATAACATGCTAAACACAGCTGCAAATGCTGGAGACTCGTGCTTTGATATTACGGGGATGCATGTTGTTTTAATAGACACTTGGATAGAGCCCTGTCCCTATGATGTAAACCTAACATCTAGGCTTTCAGGTACGCGGTCTGCTGTCAAAGCCCAGAGATCTTCCTTTATATAAACAAACTTCTTCCAGTCAAGGGGAGGGTGGTTAGGCCTTATAGTCCTTTTTCCACTGTCTTTATAAAATGACTTCCCCTTTTGTACTCTATGGAATTGTAACAATGCTAATGGTTTTGAGTTTATGCATTTTGCTGCTGGTAGTTGCTCGTATATTGTATTATAGAGCACGATTGTCAAAATAAACATTTTGAACTATTACAGTGACTCTACCTAATCTTGTTGTGGACAAGTACGAGTGAGCGAGCGAAAGAGTATGTCTTGCTACCGCGATTCCTGAGAGAGTCAGGAGTGTTGTGTTCTGGGTTGTCTAATCATTTGCAGCTCTGTGATATTTGGAGGAGAACGAATGAGACACTATAGCTAGTCGGTTTTGGGATTTTGGGCACTAAGGTGGTAGGTTGGTACACCCCTATACACCGAGATCCTGTCTTCCTGCGCATAGTTCTGTGTAGGTGCAGAATCCCCGCAACATGGTGCCGCCAACGTTTGGTCTGGTTCTCATCTGCGAGACTCTTGAGTAGTGCTTGTGCTTGTCCACAATCCCCTCACCTCGGTTTCCGGAGACAGCTGTGACGGTGTAACCTCCTATATTGATGTTTTATAGGTTCTTTCAAGCTTGAAATTTTAAAAGGTTCTTTCTCTTTATTCTTAACCTATTATTGCACTGCCACGCTTTCGGTTTAGGTTGTCGTACTTTGTTTTTCATAATGGAGGTTGATGTTCCGCCTCATAGCCGTGCCCGCTTAAGGCATATTTAGCCCAATATGGAGTGCCTGATGCAGGTGCAGAGCTTATATTTGTAGTGGAAGCAAATCCGGCTTACCACTTCGAGGTGTTTTATTCTTGGGTCACCTTTCCGGCGGTAGATGGAACAGATGATTTGTTTCATGAATACACTGCCATGGCCCTTCCTCATGCTTATCAGCCTTATAGGGCTCTAGAGGTTCCACTCACGGCTTGGCAACACCAGATTTGGTTTAATGGCGCCCTTCCTCACCCAGTATCACCGGTTCGTTTAGGCCCTTTGTCGATAGATGGGGCCACGTGGCCCGTTTTGGCTGGGTACACCCCTCACCCACGTTATTTGACTGTTGCGATTGCAGACCTACGCGTGTTACATACGTCATTGATACGCGTACATAGGGCTGTTATACAGTTCATGTCGTGCAACTTTCAGGTGGCACCACCTGGCGTTGCTGTGCAACCTGCGGGTCCTGGTGGTGTGACCATCAGTCCCCTTATGGTTAATTCAGTGATGGGCAAGCATCCACAGAATAAGGATGAGTTCCCTTATTGGCTTGCTGAAAAATTTGGACAACTAGAGGCTGTTTTTCCAAATACCCGGGTTGCCCCCCCGGATAGACTGTATGGCGTTATTTTTCAAATTGAAGGTGATGTGCAACGTCCAATCACAGCGGTTTTCTTGGAAAATCTAACCTCCTCATACGACATTTTGTTGGCGTAGGCAGATTGGCCTCCACCATTTGTGTTAGCCGCTTCTCGAGGGGAGGACGTGATACTTCCGAGTTTTTCGCGTTACGTCCCTGTGGAGCATGCAAAGGCTTTAGCAGCTGAGTGGGCTTTGGCCCTTGCCCCCGCTGTGTACCATAACCAGGTGGGCTGGGATATAGATTCACCGGCACATGAGATACCTTTACGGTCTACGCCACAGCTACAACCGCAATATCCAATCAAACGCGATGCTAAGGCTCACGTTTGTGACATTCTGACACAGTTAGAGTATCAGGGTGTGATTGAATCATGTACATCACCGATGAATAATCCTCTATTTACAGTATCAAAACCTGACGGTTTGTATAGCATTGTGTTGGATTACCGAAATCTGAATAGTCATTGCCGCACTTTTGTGGTGCAAAACACACACAACTCTGCGCTGGTGAACAACCTTGTTCGTAAAAAATGCAAAACACCACTGGACATATCCAATGGTTTCTAGAGTCACAATCTGGCTCCTGAGAGCCGTGACTTGACAGCATTCACAGCCGTCGGAAATCAGACAACATTTACAGACAAAATTTACACGATTGCCCATGGGGTATAACAATAGCCCCGGGGCATTTGCTGCGCGTGTTGTGTCTTTGTTACACAACATAGATCCAGATGCGTTCTCGTACGTGGACGATATCTATCTCACGGACGATGAACTTATGCCGCATCTTGTCCGAGTTGACCGCATAATTTCTGCGTTCGCCAACTATGGTTATAAATTCAATTTTGCAAAGTCACACATCGCTCATTTAGCGGTGCTCTTTTTGGGCTATGAGCTCGATAAGGAAGGAAAGGGTTTAGCCCCCCACTTCCTGGAGAAATGTGCACATTTGCAACCCCCTTCTACTCTGAAGAAACTTCAGTCCCTGCTGGGATTTTTAAAATTCGGGAGGACTTACATTCCCAATTATGCCCAGCGTATCAAACCGCTTTATGCGTTGATACAACCAACATATTCTTCTGCCAGCTGGCTCCCGGAACATACCTCTATTCTACATTCTTTGCAATCTGACTTGCTTGCAACTAGACTCGTGATAACACCACGAACCTGGTGATACGTATCGTACCAGGGACAGTGGGTTTCACTTACTTGACGTTCAATGAGATGGACACAGTACCTATTGCATACAAATCACATTTGTACACTGCAGCTGAAATACGTTTTTCCAAAGTTGAGAAAGATTTGACTGCGGTCCAGGTGGCGATTCTGAAGGATCGCTCATTGGCGCAAGGTAAACGCATTCTTATGGTCACGCCCTTCCCCGCTTTGGAGGCCGTGACTAAGGCAAGTGTACCTAACTCTAAAGCATTACATCCCCGTTGGATACAATGGGCTACGTCTTTGACATCGTCAGATGTCACTTTTATCTATGACCCTGCACTTCAGACACAGGATTTTTTACAGTATGAACATGTTCATCCTCCTCCGTTGTCTTTGCTTCCTTTACATGAATACAAATGTGTCATTTACACCGATGGCTCGGCTCAACCGGCCACAGGTTCCAAACAAGCTTATTCAGCGGCTTGCACAATCTCCACCCCACTTCCCCCTTTCTGCATCTCTGTTGCTTCTTTATGCACTTTTCTTCCCTCTTTCTGTACCCCTCTTTGTGCACTTCTTTTGCTTCTTTCTGCACTTTTTTTGCCTCTTTCTGTACCCCTCTTGCCTCTTTCTGCACCTCTGTTGGTTCTTTCTGCACTGCTCTTGCTTCTTTCTGCACCTCTGACTTAGAGGTAGTTATGTACTAGGGCCTTACAGGGGAGGTCATGCCAATCTCAGGGGTACCCCAACCCATAGTGTACCCTAGTGTATGTAGGTGTTTTCACTGTATTCTAAGTGTCTTTCAGCATAGCACTGGCTCAGGGCCTGGTTAGTCAGAGTCAGTTACCACCAGTACCAGTCAGCAAAAAGTTGGGGGCACAAGATGACTTTGCAACAAGGCCTCTTTCTGCACCTCTGTTGGTTCTTTCTGCATATCTCTTGCTTCTTTCTGCACCATTCTTCGTCTTTCTGGACTTCTATTGCCTCTTTCTGAATTTCTCTTGCTTCTTTCTGTGCCTTTCTTCCTCTTTCTGCACATGTCCTACCTCTGTAGGCATAGTTAGAAATTTTCATTTAAAAAACCTTTGAAATTCACTGCAAAAACCAGAGGTTTCAGAGACATTATAGTTAGAAATTAGCATTTAAAAAACCTTTGAAATTCACTGAAAAAACCATAGGTTTCAGGGACGTTATAGTTAGAAATGAGCATTTAAAAAACCTTAGAAATTCACTGAAAAAAACCACAGGTTTCAGGGAAGTTATAGTTAGTTGGACATTTCACTCGTACAAAACCAGAGAAATTCGGCCGCTATAGTTAGTTGAGCTAACCATAACTCGCGGCCCCGCAATGCACTGCTGATGACATCCCATATTACATCATTCATGACATGGTCAGTGACATCACTGATGACATCACTGATGACATCTCAAATGACATCACTGATGACCACTGATGACATTATCCACATGATAATCTGATGCACCTCCTCACACCCTAATATAACCTTTGATACACCCACTCTAAAATACAGACTACCATTTTCGAAACCATAGACACATCAATACCAGTTACTACATACCCACTCACTGATTACTAGGTCTACACACACATCCACTCATTCACCCATACAGTCACTCATACATGCAGTCACTCATCAATACAGCACTATCATTTGCATTCATACACCTATACAGACACTCACACACCGCCACTCATCCATAGAGTTACTCACACACCTAGTCAGTCATGCAAAGAAACAATCACACTCCCATTTACTCACCTATACAGTTATACACACACCACCTCACTTATTCATACAGATACTAACACATACTTACTCTCTTATACAATCGCTTATACAAGCACACACTCATCCATACAGCCACTCTCACAATCACTCACTCTCACATACAGTCATTTATATACTCTAACACTCACATATACTGCCTTTCACATATGTAGTTACTCACACATGTACCACTGAGACATCCATTCACTCACCAACACACCCATACACACACTCACCCACCCATACAGCCCTTTACAGATGCACTCTTGAACCCATACACCCAGTGAATTACCCACTCACACATCTATGCACAGTCACACCCCCCCACCCACCCACACAGACACTCAGGCACCCATACAGATACTCAGACAACCAATCAATAACCCATATAGTCACTCATGTAGCTACTCACCAACCCATGCAGCCGCTTACACACCAACTGACAAACTGATACAGACATTCACACAGATTAGTCACTAACCCATGCATTCAGTAAGGCACATTTAATCACTCACTTATACAGTCAGTCACGCACCTACAAAATCATCCATTCAGACACTTATACACCCGCTCATTCTTCAATACACCTTGGCATATATATATATAAAACACATTTAAACTTTACAGAAACACAGTCATTGGATGATGTCATCAGTAATGTCATCAGTGATGTCATTTGAGATGTCATCAGTGATGTCATGTCATAAATGATGTAATGTGTGATCTCATCAGCAGTGCATTGCGGGGCCGCGAGTTATGGTTAGCTCAACTAACTATAACGGGCAAATTTCTCTGGTTTTGTACAAGTGAAATGTCCAACTAACTATAACGTCCCTGAAACCTGTGGTTTTTTCAGTGAATTTCTAAGGTTTTTTAAATGCTAATTTCTAACTATAACGCCCCTGAAACCTATGGTTTTTCCAGTGAATTTCAAAGGTTTTTAAATGCTAATTTCTAACTATAACGTCTCTGAAACCTATGGTTTTTTCAGTGAATATATATATATATATATATATATATATGGAAACAAACTCCTGACATTCGCTCCCTTTCACAGAATCAGGTACGGACCACTTCGAGCTGGATTTAAAGTGCTTTTTATTGCGGCTTAATCCCACAGCATGACGCGTTTCGACCGGGTCTCCCTGGTCTTGATCACATGACGTGCTTGAGCATATGACACAATTTATAGTGACGTGAAACAAAGTAAAACACTCCCCCCAATTTGATAGAGCTAAACAACATACTAAATTACATGTTTACTTTGGCAAAATATTTGTACCATGATTGTTTACTAAACGCCTACTGCCTTAATCTAAACCAGGAACAACCTATGTAGGTCTATGTAGCCAAATGGCTAACAACATTAATTAATATGTATCATACATACATTTAATAAAAGAAAGACCTAATTTAGTGCAGTAATATTCCATTAGTATTGTTAAAATCATATGAGGAGAGTGGGTGCAAATAACTAAATAAAGTGCTGGTGCAAAAAAGTTTAGAACGTCATTAGTTAAAATTAGCTATTAAAAATTTCATAGCTAAAAAACTAAGGGGCCCATTACGATACCCGGCGTAAAAAAATCCGCCAGGCATGGAAGCGGCAAAAATCCGCCCGCACACACCGCCTGAACACCGACCACGCCATTACGATTACA
Organism: Calotriton arnoldi; assembly: GCA_963921515.1. Classification (NCBI taxonomy): domain Eukaryota; kingdom Metazoa; phylum Chordata; class Amphibia; order Caudata; family Salamandridae; genus Calotriton; species Calotriton arnoldi. The sequence continues at coordinate 36,413 of CAWUFW010025672.1, forward strand.
CAAACCGAAAACCGCCATCGGCGGAAAAACACACAAAATACCGCCCGCCATCGTCCGAGTCGGAGTCAAACCGCCCGCCACGGACGGAAACACGCACGACAACACAAAACCGCCCGCCCACACGGCCGACACACCGCACGTGAAATTACGATCGCACCGCCATGAGCGCGGAAAAACCACAAATATACCGCCCGCCAGCGCAAACAACGCCGATGAGAATTGACACGGCAGAAGCCATGGCGCCAACGTACCTGCACAGAAACCATCCGCACACAAAACCAATAGCACACAACATGGCCAACAAGTCCACACAGCAAGGCACGCACAAATACACAAGCACAGTACACATCCCGAAAACACCCCCCGGACAAACAAAAAATACAAAGGCCAGAACCCCAGACACAACACACCTGAAAACAACAGACCATGAGGACACACCCACATAGGTGAGTACAAAAGCAGCACTCCCACAGACCACAACCCCTTGCTACATTGCAAACCAGAGAGGAGAGGAGAGGACACAGTGACACAGCAAGGACAGCAGCACACCACAGAAACGCACACATCACTACCACCACCACCACCACCACCACCACCACCACCACCACCACCAAACACCACCACCACCACCACCACCACCACACCCCGGCACCAAAAACCCCCTGCACATTACACAACACACACCGCACCAGCACCACAAACACCATGGCACCACAAAGGATGCCCAAGTTCACGCCCATGGAGCTGACGGTCATGGTCGACGAGATCATCAAGGTGTACCCACAAATCTATGGGAACATGGTCCAGCACACACCACTAGCCACCAGAAACAGAATGTGGAACCGGATCGTAGACCAGGTCAATGCAGTCGGGACCCTGCCCAGGAACAGAGTCGAGATTAACAAACGTTGGAATGACGTCAAGAGCCTGGTCAAGAAGAAGGAGGGCAAAAACCGAGAGCTGGCTGCCGTCACTGGCGGAGGGAATCCCGCGCTCTTTAAGACCTTCAAAGCGTGGGAGGAGAAGGTGCGAGTCGTAATCCATCCGGAGATCCTCGCCGGATTAGCAGGGGGAGTGGAGGCTGGTAAGTACAAACTAATGTATACCAGCACACCGCTATGTACTCACATGCGCAACTACCATGCCACAGCTCCCAGGGACAAACACCCCCATGTCCAGCACACAATACACAACACATCACACACACATGCAACAGACACTACCACACACAGCCCAAACCGAACAACTGTAAGATGCGTGGGGACATGTGTACACTCAGCCAGCCACGTAACCACCAACAGGTCCCCAAATATGCCAGAAGCGCCACAACGAGCACCCACCACACCCATGTGTCCGCCACAGCTGCACTAACCGACAAGTAACAGGTAAGTGGCAGGAACACAAAGTGCAGTGGGTGGGAGGGTGGACAGCCCAAGTACAACACACACCAGGCCCCAGTCCCACAGCACAGCAAGGAGGAGCATCCCCCACACCCCACAGTCACGTGTCAGCCACCGCAGTGCACAACGACAGCCGAAAGGCAGACATCACGGTCCACAGCAATCGGTGTCAGTGGGTGTCCAGCCACCCCCACGACCCACAACACCCCCCACCCCCACAGACCTGCAACATGGAGCACCCCCCGCTTAGAGCCATGTGGCATCCAGTACAGTGCACGCACGAACAACTTGCAGGTGGGAAACTGGACAGGGCTGGATTACTGGAGGCATGAGGACCATGACACGACCAACACATGGGACATGTCACGTAGCAGACGAACACGCTGCACCGCCCACCGTCACGAACAAATGAACAATGTGCACACAGACATGAACAACAGACTCACACCCCACATGACCCATCACAGACATAGCAACACCCAAGGAGCCACGTCTGCATGCACAAGCCACACTGAATATAGTCCCACACGGCAGCCACTGTGCAACTCATCACACACAACCGAAACACCATTGAAGTCCTGTCCATGTAGCCCCTACTGCCTGTCAACCACACACCCCACAACTACGCCTATGTAAGACAAACAACACTAGACGCAACAGAGCGGAACAACAGAAATGCACACGAACACCACTGAACCCATCAAATTCACAGACACACCATGCACATACAACATACCATCCATCCCATCCGTCAGCCCCAGTCTCATGAAAGGCATGTCATCCGCACAGCTGCCACACATACAGCAGTCACGCTAAGACACATGCCCATGACCAACCATGTGCCAGAAGTCAATTAAGCGCACGACACACTGTGAGCAACAACACACAACATGGGCCACACCCCCCCCCCGAGCACTGCAGTGATGCACATGGCACAGGGCAGCACGCACACCAAGGAGATGGGACAACTGCAATACGTTGGCTGGCACACAACTATCACTCACTCATAACGATGCGTCCAATGCCATGTCCAGTAATCACAACAGACAGCAAATATGCAGGCCATGTCAAGCATGCACACACCTCAAACCATGCACTGTCATGCTGCCACAACACATGTCACGTTCGGCACCCATGGCTCACAGCATGTACCCCAAAAGCATATCCCCTCCCAAATGCGAATCTGGGGCATGGCCCCCATGTTGCCATATGCGTTCCTAAGCGTTCCATTTGAACCCCAAAAGCATATCCCCTCCCAAATGCGAATCTGGGGCATGGCCCCCATGTTGCTATATGCGTTCCTAAGCGTTCCATTTGAACCCCAAAAGCATATCCCCTCCCAAATGCGAATCTGGGGCATGGCCCCCATGTTGCCATATGCGTTCCTAAGCGTTCCATTTGAACCCCAAAAGCATATCCCCTCCCAAATGCGAATCTGGGGCATGGCCCCCATGTTGCCATATGCGTTCCTAAGCGTTCCATTTGAACCCCAAAAGCATATCCCCTCCCAAATGCGAATCTGGGGCATGGCCCCCATGTTGCCATATGCGTTCCTAAGCGTTCCATGTGAACCCCAAAAGCAAAGTACAAACCAGACCCAGGATGGGCCAGGAGCCCGCATACACCAGAGTCACAATGAGTAGGGGCACAGCAACACACCCATCGGCATGGCCAATCCGTCCCATGCCACATGTGCACAGCACACAGTCCCATTGCCTAGCACACACAACTACAGATGCCACAGCCACACACTCGCCTCCGGGAAACCAATGTACGAGATTGCACGAACTGCCAATGTCAGACGACAAATACATACTTCGCAGGTGCAACACAATAACAAATCTCATTCTCTCCACAGGTGACGAACTGCCGGATGCTGGGGATGGAGACAGCAGCCAGCACAGCCAGCCCACAAGCCCCCAACGAGGACACACGGATCTGGAGGATCTGTCATCCTCTTCGGACACGGACCACCAAGCAGGCCCATCTGGCGTGGCAGGGCCCAGCCGCTCCCCAGGACCCCTCCTACCCACCAACCCATCATCCAGGGATGCTGAACAGTCCCAGCCCCCTGCTGCCACTGTCGTTGCGGCCACACCCACGGTCATTGCGGCCACTACCACTGCCGCAACCGCCACCATCGCCGCACCGACCACCACCGCCACCACCACCACCACGTCTTCGCTGGCACCAGCCCCAGCGCAGGTGGTGGCCCGGCCGACTGGATCCACCCTGGGAGCCACAGCGAGGACCGTGGTGTGCAATGTGGCTAGTGGGCAGGGCCGGTGGCAGCAGGACTGGTAGGAGGAGCAGGGTCAGGGAAACGCCAGCCTCCCCTGGGAGCCATGCCCTGCCTCAAATGGCCAGAGTCCTTGGGGCCTATGAAGAGGCCCAAGGACAATGGGCCAGGTCTGCTACAGACACGCGGGAGGTGCTGGGGGTGCTGAGGTCCATGGACGCCCATATGGGCCAATTCGTGTCCCGTATGGACCAACTCGTGGACCTCATGGGCCAGCTGGTGGTGGCGGTGGGGTCACAGGCAAGGCCAGCAACACCACCTCCGCCACCACCTGCTAGGGCGCAGGGTCGGGCAGCAGTGTCCACTTCCCCTGCGTCCACAGCCAGTGAGCACACCTCACCCACCACCAGCAGGTCGCCACCACACACCCCCCTCCCAAACGTGGAAGGGGCCGTCCGAAGAGGAAACAGATCTCCCGGGAGGACTTCGCACGCTCCAGTCGCAAGTGAGGCAGCCAGCCAGCCTTCCGCCAGCCTTCCTTGACCAGCCACTGCATTGACTTGCTCTACGATCCCACTCCACACAGCCATCTGGATGGCATGTGTGTGTTGGACTATGGACATAGAACCAGTGGGTACACCCTGAGCTTCACGCAGCCATGACCGACAGCTCATTGTCACTGCACGCACCACTTTTGTCATCACCTTACACACAATCACATGTCACAGTTTGTAATAAATGCACCTTTTTCACTAACTGCTGTTTGTGCCCTGTGTTTTATTTGTACGGAATACAACGGCCACCTTGGGCGGAAAGGCACCTGATGCGTGGCATGGCAATGGAATCCGGAGGGCCTGTAGGGACCTAGGGGTGGGAGACAGAACAGGAGCACATTCAATGAGTGTGTCACACACCCATCACACAGTACATGTCAACAACTACAAGCAATGTACACACATCGCACAGAGCAATAGGGCACAATGCCACAGTCACCAACAGTGGCATACTACCCTGGCCATGGAGCGTTGACACACTGCACGCAGTGAACATACGGCCACCCTGACACAGCACACACACACCTGCACAGATACAGACACATCATCCGTCGTACATGGACACTCACCGTCAAGTGAAGTAGCGGGCGATGAGCTGCTGGCGCACATTCCCAGCTTCCTCCTCTCCGCTGTCCACCTCACTCGAGCTGTCCTGGTCTGCGGGCTGGGGCCCTGGTTGATCTCCGTCATCCACAATGAGGGGGATCTGCTTCCGAATGGCCAGATTGTGCAGCATGCAGCACGCCACCACTATCTGGCACACCTTCTGTGGGGAGTACGCCAGTGCACTCCCGGTGCGGTCCAGGCACCTGAACCTGGACTTGAGGAGGCCAAAGGTACGCTCGACCACACGTCTGGTCCTCCCATGTGCCTCATTGTATCGATCGTCTGCTGGGGTGCGAGGATTCCTCAATGGACTGAGCAGCCATGCCCCATTCGGATACGCAGAGTCACCTGGGTGTGAGGGACACAGAGAACCGTTGCTATTCCAACTGGACAGGGGACAGCATCGCACAACCAGCACGCTACACCACTCCACATACTCACCGACAATACAGCCACGATCCTGTTGCAGATTGGCCATCAGTCGTGGCAAGATGCTGTTGCGCATTATGTGTGCGTCATGGGCCGAGCCTGGGAACTTTGCACACACGTGGGTGATCACCATGTCCGCAAGGCACACCACTTGCACATTCAGGGAGTGCGTGTGCTTCCTGTTGCGGTACAGGTGCTCAGTGGCCTGTGGTGGAACAAGGCCAACATGTGTGCAGTCAATGGCTCCCACGACGTGTGGGA